>JAJONR010000657.1:0-278973 GCA_029582245.1 Solanum etuberosum | reverse complement strand
GGTATAAAACAGCCCCCCCCCCCCCCCTCCGCTTTTGTTTCTATTCAAAAGTATTTTTATCTTCTCCTAAACGCTTCGTCAAACATTTCAACGTTGAAAAAAAAAAACAATTGTAATTTGGAGAAGGTTGACCAGCCACTTTCGTGTCAATTTTTTGTTGGTAAGTCTTTAATTAAAGAGCACTTGTATAACAAAAAAGTAAGATATTCCTATTAATTAAACTCCTAGTTAAGGTCAAGCTATAAAAACTTACTATATAATACATACATACTCGTCATGCATCTATTAATTTACTGCAAATCTCATACACGAGTACCATTTTTTTATGCAATATCATTTCATCCTTAAAATATGAAGATATAAGAAATATAAAATATTCGTCACATATCTATTAATTACTGCAAATCTCATACGCAAATATATCATTTTTTTAGCATGATTTCATCCATAAATAATAGAAATTTAAAGTGATGGATAAAAAAAAAGTGGTGCAATGGATGATACTGCTCCTTCTTTAACTAAAGGTTTTGGGTTCGAGCCTTGGGTATAAAAAATTTTTTGGTAGGACGCTTTTCCTGAGCTCCAATGCAGGTATTGAATGCCGAGCGGGGAAAAAAAACTATTGAAAGTGATTGGTTCCACTCTAACAAGTGTCATGTTACACTTCTTCTAGAAGAACTGAAGCTATCACACCACTTAGGTCCTACTTAATTATCGTTACAGTAAAAAATTATTTGTTTGAAATGTTACATAATATTAGATTAAAGAAAATGCATGACAAGAAAAAAAAAACTACCATCTTGCAACTCCTATTAGAATTATTATTTTTATTGTTAAACAACTTACTTTCTTAAAAGATATTTTTATAAGAAAATTGAAAAATAATTCTCTCCAGAGACACCCTTCATCATTAGCTCTGCAACAACATTATTATTTTGGTCTTGAATATATACCCAAAACATCAAGTTAATGTCTAAAAAGGTCACTCAACTCTGAGAATTTATCTAGTAAAGTCATTAAACTTTTGTTTTGTATCAATAAAATCACTCAACTTAGATATTTATATCAATAAATTCGCTCAACTTAGATATTTATATCAATAAAATCGCTCAACTAAATTTATTATTAAATTTTTTTATATGAAAAAAATAATTTCTTTTATGTTATGTAAATATATAGACTCCACAAATAAATACAATCGAATTCGTAATTTGAAATTTCAAATAAAAAAATTCTCGATTTTTATGTCTGACTAAGGGTCTCTTGGTCTTGATTTTAGAAGCAAAGCAAATCATTGTGTGTGTTTTTGGCAGTATAGATTAATGTTTGGTTGGGCAGAGATTATATTCTGTTTAGTCAATTTTCCAATTTTTTTTTTATATAAATTACTTACTTTAGAGAAATATTGAAATATTTGGACAGACATTTAAAAAGAAAATACTAAAGTATTTTTGAACTTTGGCCAAACATAACAGTTGTCATATTAACATCGGCATTTTTTTTCAAAAAAAAAAATTACTTAATCAAATATCATCCAATATTATTATTATTATTATTTTAAAAAAAGAACTTTCTAACATAAGTAGATAAATTGAATTTCATCATCAAATTAACATTAATTAATAGAGCATTAGTTGCAGTGAACAGAGTTGGCATAGTTTCAGTTTGAGTAAAGTCGAGATTTTTTTAAAATTTTTAATTATGAATTTGATTTTATTTATTTGTGGAGTCTACATTTCAGCGAGTGTCTAATCTTTCCATCAATCTTTGTGGTGCACTATAAAATCTATTCGGAAAAGACGCTACCAGTTAACCATCAATCTTTGTTGTTTACACATCTGCTTAAAACTCAGACAAGATCCTGAAAATCTTTCCAAGTGGTCCATACTCCATTTTCCAAATACATACACCTGCTTACTTTCACTCAATTTCCCCATCTCTTAAATGCCATAAAAGCCAAATTAGAAGAGCCCAATTTTATTGGATAACGTCGTTATCATAAATGCAAATAAATGAGGTTCTTTTGGTTAGTTGTTCGGTTCATTTTTACTGGTCCACATTTCAAGTAAATTGAATTAAATTAATTCAATATTTTAAATTTTAAATTTAGATGTTCGAAAACTGCATACTATTAAGTTATAATTTTTCTCATATTTATATGATTTAAAAAACATATCTTAAAATATTAGTCAAAATTCACGCAGTTTGACTCGTATTTGGATTAATTTTATTTTAAGGAAAACTACTTACAATAGATATACATACCTATACTTTCAAAGAATTACATATATTACCATTTTCTCAATATATAAACCATATATTGAGTAAGATACATTCAAATACACATATTTCTGAAAAATAGCCTAAATTAGTTATTTAAACCGTCCCAATTCACGCTTTAATGACAATTTTTTGTAAATCTTTTGCTGGTTTTGGACACACCATTTATTTGGGCTTTTGCTGCTCTGTTGCCATAGCATATTATAAAGCCCAAAAATTCATATGGGCCAATCCATCATAGACTGATAAGTCGAATGGGCCTAAATAAATCATAGACCGGAGTCTCAACTTACAGTTATAAACTTTGGTTCCTGTAATCATAAAAATTCCAAAACATGGTTTAAAAAGAAGAAACCTAGTGCCTTCATCATTTGAACTTTTGCCTCTGTTTTGGGTTGGTTTTTTATTTTTGCTTCTCAAGGCAAACAACTTTTTTCGCAAGGGCGTCATTACAATATCTTATGTCTCATATATATATGTCCTTAAAGAACTTATGTCTCGCTAGATAAAAGATAGGTTGCTGAAGAAAAAATTTAAATTTCAGCTCATTTGAAGAACAAATCGGTCAATTAAATATCATTTTAAAGCCTATTGTTTTCCTTGGGCCACTCCAACTCCAGCCTACATGCAAAAACTGGAAATTTGGAAGCCCATCCATTAGAACTGTTTAGTGAAAAATTGGCACATCATGACAATTTTTAGACTAAATCGACATTAAATAGTTCTCTTTTATTTTTTGACATCAAAACATTTTTTAATATTTATTTTGGCAAGGATTAGCTGTTTTGCTTTCTTAAAAAATGGAACTACTTTTCTAATATTTTTCTCTCTCTAAATTCGATTTCTTTTGTTGTTGTTTTTTTCTTCTCTTTTTGAGTGGTTTCTCAACCGTAATAAGTTGAGGTTTCCTTTTTTCTCTTTCTTAAATTTTTCAGACGATAGTCTAAATTCGTTCTTCTCCTAAATTTTCTCTTATATTTGCATATCAAATATTATTATTTGTTTATCCATTGTTATCTACTTAAATTAATCTTTCATACAAACCCAACATATAACAATGTGAAATTATTTAAAATTGTTAATGAATTTCGTTGATTGCACTCCAAAATAGTAATGCACAAATGTATACATATGTTAGAAAGATTCTAATACAAACAAATGTATACCTTATTAATGAACACGAACGAATGTATCCAATACAAATGTATACATGTATAAATTTGAAAGTTATTAATGCAAACAAATGTATACCAATTTAGTATGAATTCACTCGAATGTATATAATACAAATGTTTACCAATCTATTAGATAAATGCGGATCAATGTACACAAATTTGTTAGTGAATATGGATTGAGTTTAAGGGCAAAATAGTTTGTGGATAATGGACTTGTAGGAAATTTCAAGGAGAGTGATTATTCTAAATAATATTTTGCTAGTTTTAAGTAGACTTGGAAGTTAGAAGAAAGATGATATTAAATTTCTTTTATTATTTTAAAAAAAAAAATTTGAAAGGAGAATTTCAAGGAGAAATAATTGGAAGTTAGAGGAAAGATGATATTAATATCTTTTATTATTTTAAAAAATTAAAAATGACGTCTATTACTTTTGGCTAATATGTGCTAGTTTTCTATTTATTTATTAATAACTAATTAATATTGCAGTTTATTTTCAAGAATGACTGAATCTTCTACATGCTAATGACAAGTCTTATTCTTTTCAAAGAATAGATTAGAATCATTTATACGTGCTTCATATATTTTTATTAGGATCTCATTTTCATGTCCAAGCATTATCATATTTATATAATTTATCTTAACATTACTTTGAAAGGTCATGAACATCACCACTTTATATTTCTTTAAAGTAATGACCATGTGCATCATCACTTTATATTTCATTATTTTGATCATGGAGTATGATAGAAACACTTGTTTAAAAAAAAACAAGTCAATACATTTCTGATCAACTACATATTTTCTTTTACTAAGGGCCCGTTTGACCATACGATATGAAATCATAATATGAAATTATGAGATGGAGTTAAAGTTTTGTTTGGACATACGATTTGAATTTTTTATGTTGTATATTTTCTCATAAACTTAAAACACTCATAAGTTGTAAAACTATTAAAATTATCCCAATTCTTCATACAATATTACTAAATAAATAAAAATTTATAAAATTGCATGATATACTACCTCAAAGTTATTCTAAAAAAATACAATATGTATTCATCAAACTTTAAATTCAATAAAAAAATAAAAGTGAACATAAGTTCTAGAGTACGAACAATCTCTAGAAATTTGTTATTTTGAGTCACTTATTGGTAAATAAATTTGTTAAAAATAACGAATTTGGATTTTTGTGAATATAAATGATAAATAAGAATTGATTTGAAGTAATAATAAATTTTATATATGTTGGTGAGAATAACCGTTATATGATAAATATATGATTTTAAAAGTAATGATATGAATTATAAATTCTTTTTACATATGAAATAAACGGTTAGTAGATATCAGTGTTTTAAAAAATTCTGTTGGGACTCGCCTCGGGGCTCGCCCTGGGGCGGGGATCTAGCAAAACTCCTCGAGACTCAAGTGTGGGGCATAGTTCTGCAAGACTTACGCCCTAAGCGCCCGACTGTATGTCCAAAGCACACCCAACGCTCGGGGCTCGTCTAACAGATCTTACACAAATTATGTATTAAAATCTTTAGTTAACATTGTTGACCCTCATAATTCTTGAATAAGTGAATGATACTTAGTAGTTTTTTTAATCTGTAGAGATACGAAGATTGAGAGTAACTCAAATAACAAGTTGTAGTATCACATTTTTACTATTTGGTAACACTGTAAATATAATTATATATTACGTAACATTTTTTGTAAAAATACATAGCGAAATTTTACTTTTCACTTATCATTGATCTTCATGATTTTGTCATATGTCTCGAAATTATCATATTTTATTTAGCTATTTGAAAGTAATTTTATTTTTGATATTTTTTTTATAATACTAGTAAGTTTTATTAATTATTTTCTTTTAGGGGGGTAAATTGTATAGTATAATAAAAAAATATTTTTAGAAATAATGATTCTTTTATTAATAGAAAGTTAAGATATTAGATTATTTATCTTTGTATAATCATGTTAGAAGTTTTATTTCCTATGAGTTTCCTTAATCATGTTTGTAATTATTTCAAAGTATTGATATATTTTTATAATTTTGTGTTATTATATTATTATATTATATTGTAAATTAAAAATTTAAAGATCCATAGGGCTTACGCCCCACGTCTCGAGGCTTACGCCTCGCCCTATACTAAGTAAAACGTCCCGCCTCACGCCCCCGCCTTTTAAAACACTGGTAGATATAAATATAATTTTTTTAAAACAAAATATAAACTTGTGGGTCCATTTTTAAATTTGAAAAATCTCATATTTGAAATTCCTAAATTATGCTTTTTAAAATTGTTGAAAGATTGTTTTCATATACAACAAATTGAAAAACATCCAAAACAATACTATTTCATTCCTTTAATGAATAAATAGAGTATAATTCAAGAAAACTACAATTGTTTCATATTAGTATTTATTTTAATTTTTCGAACTTCGAAGGCATGGATAGCCACTCTTTTCCCTTCTTTCCTAACCACAATATTACTAGTATCTTTTGAGATCTCATATATTTTCGAATCATATATTTGTGGTTATACGGGGCTTCTCGTAATTGACACTTTGTACTTTGGTTTTTTTTGAGTCCACTCACATTGAATTTTCGATTAAATTCAAATCGTGTAATGTAGAATTCAATTGTTATTTTCTCGCATTCAACGTTTGAATACAAAATCTATAATTAAGAATGAAATAGTGTCATCATTGAACTACAACCCGTTGAAATCGGAAGAATATAAAGACCAACTACCACTCTCTCATTTATCCCTCGGGCCCACCAGGTGTTCAACAACCTTGAAAAGTGAGAACCTCCCAATATTTCATTAATTAAAGTTAATTTGAAGATTTGTTGAGAGATCACATAATAATTACAATTAAATTACATAAAAAATGTAAGTAAGATAATCATTAAATTAAAATAAAGAAACTAAAATAATTTCCTATATAAAGAAAATACTTAATTAAAATGAGAGCTCACTTTGTAGGAACGCCGTCGCATTAACTCTGATTTTGCACGTTCACTTCCCTGCTGCATTTTCATCGATCTCTGTTCATTTACGCCGCCGCCGCCACCGCCACAAACCACCGCGATTCAGTGTACTGTCACCGGGAAATTTACATTTTCCCCCTTAGCTATTCCGATCGGTCCTCTGGTTTTGAACCGAGTATATCATTGACAGAGTGTTCAAAATCTACGGATTCGTATAAGGTTGAGCTATAAACTAGGCGATCTCGATCTTATATGGCTTCTGAGGATGTGAAGGCGAGCGAATCAGCGGTGGAGAAAATTGTGAATCTCGCGGAAGAGGCGAAGTTAGCTAGACAAGAAATCAGGCCTACAAGCCATGCTGTTATCAGTATCTGCAAGTCACTCGTAGCGGGAGGTGTCGCCGGAGGCGTGTAAGTTATACTAAATAATTGAATCTTCTACTTATGAGACATTGTGAATTAAATAAATTTTACAACATTAATTCACCTGATAAATAACATGAGCGAAAATGTGTAAATTTGATGGACTCAACTGAAGGTTGTACACTTCCCCCACCCACCCCACCGTCTCTTTTCCCCCCTTGAAAGTGAAATAAAAAGTTAGATTTCCTTATAATTGAGTCAACTGGAAATAGAGGAGGAGGCAAGTGGTGTTTTCAAAGGTGCCGCTGTTCATAAAAATCGAGCTTTTTGTCTAATACCCATGTTGACTTTCCGAAGAATTGTACAAAATATCATCTGTATTTAAACTTTTGGTGTAAGATTTGCAAAGCTATAGTGTTCCATCAGTATATGAGGTGTTCATGACTGTTATTCCGTATTCGTTTACTTGATCACGTGATTTGATTGTAATGGATTTTTTGTTTTCCTTTTTTGACGGACATGTGCAAAAGTGCCTTGCATGTTCCAGCATGTCATTAAGTTTTTCACTCGCTTATCTCAAACAAAGACTTTGATGAGATTGTTGTGTATATGTGCTCTTAACTTGGATGACTGAACTGTGTGGTTTATACTTCCGGGAGTGTTGACTGCCAACTCTATCTACACCCCGTTGTTTAATAGATAAATCATGGATCTTGTTGTCCCGTATGGATATTAAGAGTAAATTTCTGGATAAATTATTGTTTCGAGTTTGAGAGAGAAGTTAAGATAATAGTTTGAAACATAAAAAACAAGGGGTTAAGTAATCACATCAACATCAAGTTTATATACATAATGTTAAGTAATCATCCCTCCATCCATATGATATGACATCATTTTACAGGTTACAATGTTTAAATAACAGTTGAAAATTAGTTTGATGGAGGTAACATTGCTTCAAAGTGTAAATTGCATAATTTGTTAAATGTGCTTGAATTCTATGAATGTGAAAGTTCTATAAGATACTAATATGATTTTGTTATGAGATGAAATATTCTGGGATGTCCAAAATAGAAAGATTGCCATGTGAATTGACACGGAGGTAGTAATAGCGTCTGCTAGTTTGAATTGCATGAAGGAAGTTTTGCATTGAAGAAAATAAGTCAAAGTTTTCGTGACAAACGAAGGTGGAAAGAATTGGATTTCACTTATATTTCTGTATTAATATTCTTTCAACACACATAAGCTTTCAGAACCTGTGAATCCCATTCTCAGCCTCTTTAGAAAACGCTGACTCTTTCACCAGAAACATGCATCTCAAGGTTTGAGAGATCTGGCGAGGTTGTATGGTGCATATTATTTAGCAAAATCTTATTTGTGCTGGACCTGATATTTCTGTACATGAGTTCCATGTGATGTTATGAATGCTTGAACAGATTCTATTTCCCCTGAATTTTGACTTGATTCCGCACTTACTACTGGTCTCCTTATCCTGCAGGTCACGAACTGCTGTGGCCCCACTGGAACGGCTAAAGATATTGCTCCAGGTGAAGTGTAGTTTCATGCCTGCTGTTTCTGTGCTATTTCAATGGTTCTATGGAAGGAGGAAAAATACAAAACTGACTTCAAGCATTTCATACTTAATTTGAGTGTTGGAGCACTGTAATCCATACTTTAATTTGTAATCAGTGGATCAACTGTTGTTCCTTTTGAAGTTTAGGATAGTAAACTTTTTCTCCGACATGCTTTATCTTTGAAGGAGCCAAATCTTTCGTATGAAGCATACATTTATATTGCATTTAAGGGTAGTTCCATCTAGACTAGTTTGCTTCCTACTTTTAACAGGATCTGTCTCAAGTGCAGGTTCAAAATTCACATAGCATAAAATACAATGGGACCATTTCAGGCTTAAAATATATCTGGAGAACTGAGGGGTTCAAAGGACTGTTCAAGGGCAATGGCACCAATTGTGCACGTATCGTCCCAAACTCAGCAGTCAAGTTCTTCAGCTATGAGCAAGCTTCCAAGTATAGTCATATCTGACACTATGCATTTTTTTGCAACTCAGACTTGCTTCTCATGTTCCCTTAAAATCAAATATCTGGTATTTGTTCCCTCTATTGACTTCTTCATTGATATTGAAACAGGGGTATACTATATCTTTACCAGCAACAAACTGGCAATGGTATGTTTATCTTTCTTTTGGGTTATTTAGTTTTCATGTGTTTTTGTTTTTGATTTCACCACTTTGGAATCCTCCAATGATTTCCTTGTGGATGAACTATGAGATTTCATATATGAATCCAACCATTGGAAGAAATATCTATAAAACTTTAAGCACAATTCTTTTCCTACTCTGTTTAAAATTTTAAGCAGTCTTCATCAGATATGTAGAAAACTTTAAGCACAGTTCTTTTCCTACTATCTCTATAAAACTTAAAGGAGTGTGTTCCTACTGCATGTTACGTTACTATGATTCATTGTGCTGTTGTTTGTGGAGATTATGTATGAGCTTATATTCACGCTACTTCTAGTTCTAGTTCATTTCCTGCTAATGTATTTGGTGCTTAGTCATGTAAAAAAGAAACTCTTATGTTTACAGATGCTATGTTTGATTTAGCAATGGGATATATCTGTACTCTCCTTCTCCTTGTCACTATGTCTGCTTATTATGTTTTCTAGCAAGGGCCATGGCTTGGTGGGTGGTAAAAGCTCAATCTGTTCTAGTGCGCAAATGCGAGTTCTAGTGCGCAAATGCGAGTTCTAGTTGCGGGCAGCCACTTTGTGCAGAATGAGCCGGAGGTTAGGTTTATACCCAGTTCAACTCTTCCAAACTCTGGATTGAGGGACCAAAGCTGTGGGTAATGGCTATATACTCGCCAATATTTTCTTTTCCTTATAGTGGATGACCCTTTTGGAAGACACATTTTTTTTCCCGGATTGTCTTTCAGTTATGCTTGTACTGACGTCTTTCAGGCATTTCAAATAAGATATAATTATTAAGATTTAAAAAAAAAAAGAGGAAGTAAATATTGGTTATGCCCGATCGTCCATAAAGATTCTTCCCCTCCACTTTTCTTAAGTGAGTTTATTTCTGTTCCAGGATCCTACTATTTCTCGTGCTTCAGCTTACCAGTATAGTTTACCTTTGCAGCAGCCCTTATATTAATGTCTCATTCGACCACTGTATTCAAAAGTAAGAAATTTTACCCCACAACACTTATGGTCCAAGACTTGGTAATCAAGTCAAAACATCAGCTGGGTCAACAAAACGTAAACCTCAAAATTTTCATATTTCAGGGCAAATCTGGATTTAGGTAGAAATTTTACCCCATAACACGTGCGGTCCAAGACATTGGTAATCAAGTCAAAACATCAGCTGAGGCAGCAAAAATAAACCTGAAAATTTTCATATTTCAGGGCAAATCTGGATTTAGGTTAGAATGTATGCATCCTCATCCTGATCTATCCATAACTTCAGTTGCCAAAATAAGGTTTTAAAGACAGATAAGAGTTTTTCTCCTTCAAAGCAGGTCACTTTTTCTGCCATAATACTTCTTGTGATCGGCTGATCGCTACTGGATTTTCTAGTTGTGTCAGACGAAATTTATCTGCCGAGGATCTTTTGGAAACAGCCTCTCTATCTCCACGAGGTAGTGGTAAGGTCTGCATACACTCTACCCTCCCCAGACCCCCACTTAGTGGGATTTCACTGGGTATGTTGTTGTTGTCAGACGAAATTTATCTACACATAATTTTGGCGTTTAAGTCGTCCTTGGCAAACAGTTGACTGATTGCCAAAGCTCACAAGACATATTTAAGCCCCATATTTTCAGCATTTACTTTCTAAATTATTCGGCACCTACCATGCTCATTTAATTTGGAAGCAAAAGAGCATCTGATAAAGTTCTTTTTAATGTGTTAAATTAATGAAGATTGTCTGATGATTTTGCTGGTCCTTTGTGCACATAAGAAGTCATACTATGCTAGTAGCCTGAATATAATGTAAAAGGAACAGAAAGATATTCCCAAGAATTTGTCATCATTTAGACTGTCATCTTCCTTTTTCCACAGAGGATGCTCAGCTCACTCCCTTACTACGTCTTGGAGCTGGAGCTTGTGCTGGCATAATTGCCATGTCTGCAACTTACCCAATGGACATGGTGCGGGGAAGAATCACTGTGCAGGTATTTTATGAGTTCTTTGAAGAAATATTACCTGTTCTGATGTTCTGCATACCGTGGAATGAGTGAATGACTATGGAGCACCGTGCTGCTACACCTTTCTTGAAAATCCTCTTTCCTGCTTTGCAGACAGAGAAGTCTCCTTATCAATACAGAGGAATGGTCCATGCCCTATCCACCATACTCCGTGAGGAAGGTCCACGTGCTTTGTATAAAGGATGGCTTCCTTCTGTCATAGGAGTTGTAAGTTTTCCTTTCCCTAATTTATAAGGAAACGGTTGTTTACTAAATTGGTAATCATGCTCAAACCATCTGGTTCTTCTGATTCTTGTGACAGTTAATAACTTAATTGTTGTTTGCAGATTCCATATGTGGGACTTAACTTTGCAGTTTACGAATCTCTAAAAGAATGGTTGGTCAAAACAAAACCACTTGGTCTAGTTGATGATTCTACTGAGCTTGGTGTTGTTACAAGGCTGGCATGTGGGGCTGTGGCAGGGACTTTGGGGCAAACTGTTGCTTACCCTCTTGACGTTGTACGCAGAAGGATGCAGATGGTAGGTTGGAAAGATGCTGCATCCATCGTTACTGGTGATGGGAGGAGCAAGGCCTCCCTTGAATATTCTGGTATGATTGATACTTTCAGGAAAACTGTGAGGTATGAGGGCTTCAGCGCCTTGTACAAAGGTTTGGTGCCTAATTCAGTTAAGGTTAGTCTTGTCTCCACACCTTGTACCTTTAGGTGTTTTTCCATTGAGACTTGGTTGAAGTTTATTAATTTCTCTTATTTAGGCTCATAGAATTAGCTTCCCTTTTGTGCCAACTTTGTTTAAATAGGAAACTCTTGATCTTGGTTACACATTACCTTTTCATTATATGTTACAGAGTGGATTGTATCCACTTTTACTTATCAAAACCTCTAATTACATTTCCTTAATTGATAGTAAAAGTTAGTTGTTGCCTTGTTGGTCTCCAATATCCGACACTCTCAATATATTGTCAGTAATCAAATTTTTAGCTTCATTTTCCCACATAGTCATGCTAAATAGAGCTTGTGTTTCTTCTTGGGACTAATTGGACCAGCCAACGTAATATGTAATGGTATTTCTGGAGGAGATCTCTGCAGTGTCATAATCTCCATTTGAGTTGTGAAATAGTTGGTCTGTGCAGTCAAAAGTTCACTTCACAAGCTCTGAGACTCTCTCGACTACTATTGGCAATATTACTGAGCTTCTTGTAAAACACGAAACTGTGAACTGTCTTCTTTATGAAGAACTTTTTCAGACTAATAATTGGTTAACTGAGTTACTATGATTAATTCCCTTTTATAGTATATTACTGGATCATTCCTAACTGTTCATTATTTGTTCAGGTCGTCCCTTCAATAGCTATTGCTTTTGTGACATATGAGCAAGTGAAGGACCTATTGGGAGTTGAGATCAGGATATCTGACTGATGAAGACAAGCTCCAATCGTTTTTCCCTGCATATGATAATTTTGCAGACAAGGATAGATAGAGTGATAATAACATGGCGGGTTACACCGTCTAAACAGAGAATTTACGCTTTTGTTCTAGCTTGTGACGGAAAATTTAGTATTTTCTAGTTGTGCTTATAATTTCCTTATGTATCTGTTTATTGCTTATTCAATTGTCAATAAGCAAAATTTACAAGAACAGTGTAATGACTAATTTGAATGCCTTCCTATATGGTTCAAGTGAAGAAAAGATGATTGCTGGTTGCCTTTGCTAATCCTGGTCTTCGTTGCACTTGTGGCCGCCTAATTTTTCTGGTGTTGTCTACCAGTTTTCAGTTTTTTTTTTCTTTGGGGAAAGTTGAACAGATTAGTTAAGAAGAAGGGTACTCACTCTCATGATCATGTATTCTTTAATTAGTCATTTCTGTAATGCCATTTCTGTTTAATGTATCGTGAATTGTTTTTATAAAATTTTGGTTGCTATGATGTATACTGTCTTTTGAGCTGCTTTATCCGCAGAAGAGCTAACATGTTACTACCTTGCAAAGTAGGTGGGCGTTTGTTATGTGTAATTGGTGAAAAAGAAGGGTTTTGAGCTCGATAATGGTGAACTTTTTGATAAGGAGCATTTTGCTGTATAAATATACATGATAGCAGAAGCAAATGAAAAGAAAAAACAAAGAGCTGTATTTGCAAAAGTGGGAATCATCAGTTCTACTTCTAGTACTACTCTTTTACATGTATGTTTTCTTGAACAAGAGAAGGGGTGGGGGGTCAAGGACTATGGGGATAGCTTCTATGGCCATGCTGGAAACCTTTTGGTAACATCTCTTGTTGCTAGCTTTTGCTGGATGTTGATTTCTTTTACATTTTTCGACAATGCCCGAATGAAAAGGAAGCAAGAGAAGAAGATGAACTTTTTAATATGAAAAACATAATCAAGTAGTATTAATTTTGTCCAAAAAGATACCGAAAATTTGATCTCCAAATGATAATTACAATTTTTTTTACCTGCAATCTCTAAACTTGGTCGAGAATCTCTGAGTTTCTGGTTCACTAGCCCTGTATTTATTGATTCCACCCCGTTTTCTGAAACGTGAATCAGAAACAACTTTGTGTTCTTGGTTAGCTTTGACATTTTCATTTGTCTCAGTTGCATCAAAATCAACTTGTTCAGATGATAACGAAAGAATTAGAATGAGATTCAGCTCTTTAAAAAACAAAGTCCTTGAATTTTCATCGCCCTGTATCCACCAAATGTTCTTCTAATTCCACTCCCTTGGTTGCAGCAGCAGATTCAGCCATTTCTGTATTCTAATTTTGTAACTAAATTAAAAATTTTAAAAAAAACAGTAGAATGATTATACATTAATAATTGAATATATCATCAGAAAGAAAATAAACAAACTTGTATAGTCATTTTTTACCTTGTTGTGTGTGTGTTTGGAAAATTTGATATGAAAAAAGGATGAGTTTGCATGAATAGGTGGGTGCTAATATATGGTTTCAACCATCCACCCCTTTTTAGTATGATGTAAAAGTAACCAGAAATTGCTGTATAATAGGCAAATGTTTGGGTAATAGATAGCTAGGGCCTAGGGGGGGTTAAGTTAACCTTTCAATTAAGTAGTATTTTATTTTCTTGCATAATAATTCCCTTTACAAGATGGGTCTTTTGTAGGGGATAAATGCATAGTAATTGAAGAGTATTTGTGTACCTGTTTTGTATACCAGTAGGTTGAACACAAAAACAAGAAAGAGATGAGAGACTATCTATCCTAGTCTAGGGAATAGAAAAATTTCTGATAACAACTGCTTTCCCTTTAATGAGGCCGCTGTACATATAACAAAGAATTTCCACAAAGTCGGGGCGGTGGCCAATTCTCAACCCATGACAAGGTAACTTACTCTTCTACCTTTACTATTGCTTCTATATCACTTTATAATCTTAATAATGTTTAGGTTCTCCAACTACATCCATTGACATATAATCTAGTGAACTCAGTGTGGACTTTTCCCCTGCCCCTACCACACATCCTCAGAAAATAAAAAGGAGGTAAGGGGAAAACAATGCGTGTGTGCGTTTCTTTCTCATGTCTGTAGATCCATTTTGTTCTAGCTTTCTATGCAAAATGATGTTTAGTTTGATTTCTAGGATAACTAATATTCCCGTGCCATTTTCGTTCCCTTTGATAGAGGGCACAACAAACCATTGACAAGTCTTCTTAACTCAGGGCAGACCAATGTATAGAGTATTGGGTGCTCCATACTTTCATTTCTTCTTATGAAAAAAGGTTCCCCCTCTTGCCCAACTATTTCGGGTAGAGGAAAATTGGGACCCTGCGATGGGGCTTTAGGTAGGGCATCGGGAATCTGCGGGTTCGCCCCTTGTCTCCCACTCAAAGTTTCTTGTAAACTTGTCACAAAAAGGTACGACAACTTCTAATAACTCGTTCATTTTTGTATTTTTGAATAGATTCCGCCCCTAAAGCGAACTCCTACTCTTCCTCCTCTTCGTGTTCTATTGATCAGAAGCATCCAGCAGAGCCATGCCGGCCGGTAGAAAGAGTGTTGCTACTAAGCTAAGCTGCTGTTGGGGAACTCGGTATAAGCGATTTTCCACTTCCGCCTTTCTAGGCTTCACAATAGCTCCCCCTTTCCTTCTTTTCGTTCTACTTAGGTGGAGCAATCCGAACTCTCGACAGAATATAAAAGAGGACCACAGGCCTGTGTAAACACCTCAACGAACTCATGTTGACACTCCTCAGCCGAGAACAATCTCTCAAATACACATGTTGGTGTTGTTGACCCGATTTTCTTTTCTTTGCTGATTCCTCCGATGGAAATTTTATATATGTATATATAGAATATTGGAAAATTGATATATTCTATTCGTGAGCGCCCATCAACCAAAAGTTCTGATGGGTGCGTTGGTTCTCAAACTGAAGTTGCAGCACGCGCGGCCTTGAGTGTGAGGATTCGAATCTGGTTAAAACCATGTACTTTTTTAATTGGGAAAAAGGCAAACTGAATTATTTTCTTACATTTTTACTTCGTTTTATACCATTTACTGCTCTTTGCTTTTTTTTTTTTCTTTTCGATTTATTATTTTTTCATCTTTCTATTTTAGTATTTCATTTACTAACTAAACTATAAAAATATTAATAAGTTTTTAGAAGGAATCCCTTTTTGGCAAGCAATTTTACGTTGTGATAACCCATAACCTTCAAATCCTGAATCCGGCACCGAGTCTAAGGAGTCATCAATGACACTTTTTGAACAAAAAAAACACCCTCTTGCACTCACAAAATACTTGTAAATTTAAAAACTACAACTGTCCAAATAGATCTTTTTGTGAAAAACTTTTTTTCTCCAAAACAAAAAAGAAACTTTTTCTCCAAAATTGTACAAATGGCTCCTCAATAATCTTTGCAAGCTGAATGAGGGAGCTAAGTTGTGTCGTATAAACCCTTTCAAATCTCACACTGTTTAGGGTTGTAAATCTTGTCTGACAAATGAGGATCAGTAAGGAGCTTTTCAGCTTCTGAATGCTTCTGTTCTGAACAGTCCCTTCCCAATATGAGGAGACACTAGGGAGGTATATATTACACAAAACGAGTAACAACCATGAATATCTGAGACTGCAACCATGTTATTTGTTGATAAGGTTGGAACAGAATGTCTTATAAAATGTTGGATAATTTGGAAATTAGTTAAGGGAGCTCCGAATCTGATGCATGGCCAGATGATCTCCGTGTTCTTGGGCTGTTCATCATCATTAACTGACTTTCAGAATTTTGCCTTATAGTACGTATGTTTGGAGGTCTTACCGTCCTTCCCCTTGGTGTTCCTGAAACAATGATCTCATGATGATGTTTAGACAATAAAAACAATATGGAAACTACACAATCAGAATCATTCTCCTCTTCTTTTGTAGCTTGCACAAATATATTATGAGAAGGGAAGTCCTGATGCCGGTAGACTAATCATTGCACTAGGTATGGCTTGCATCAATTTGTAGTGTGTTCTCTTATAAGTTATAATCTTTCTTGTTCTGGCAATACTCTGTGACTTAAGTCCTATTATTGGTGTTGATAAGAATTCTAACATTAATTTCGATTTATATCAATGTAACGGATCATAAATGATATCATTTTAACTGTGAGAAAAGAAATTCTTAACATGATTACTTTATATATATCTCTCAAGTCCAAGTGTTCCACATTCCTAGTCAGGTTTTAGCGAATGCAAATTTACTTTGGGAATTAGTTGTTTGTAAGGATCAAATAACAATAAAATTAGGAGTATATGTTGTTGTTGTTTCTGGTGTCCCTGAGGTTCTGTTAGGCAGTCGACTTTCTTTAAAATTTCGGAACAAGGTAAAAAGTAGTCTTTAGGAAAAGGAGAAGTAGGCAAAAATGCTGCACAATATAGCTATTGAGCCAAGAAATGCTACCTGGTTGCTTGCCGACTTTGATATCAGCAGGTTTCCTAATCGAAAGTCTCTTGGTCAAAATCTCGGGAGATGCAATATTCTTCTTTTCGGTTGGTGATGGAAGTGCATCATCTGCCGTTACAGGATCATCCCCACATGCTGAAGTTCCATCACTTCCTGATTCAGAATTTACGTCTCTGTGAATTGTGCTTGACTTTTCTTTCTCGGTCACCCTGTATGCAAACATGTGGAAAGGTATTTGTGTGACAGGCAGAGGATCAGATTCAGAATTTCCTAAGAAGGGAAAGCTCCTTAAGATGACAGCTTCAATCTCGCCGTAGTCTACTGGTGGCAATGGTGAGTCTTGTTGGCTGTGTTCAGGATTCATCACCAAGAATCTCTTCACATAGCGTAGAACCCTGCAGATGGATGAAAAACTTGGTCGTTGATATGGATCAGTATGCCAACACCTCTTTGTCAAGCTAGTCACATATTTTGGTGAGTGAAATGGGAATAATGGCCTCTCTCCTGCTCTTATATTTCTACTCATTTTATCTCCTTGTAGATGACTATCTTCAAATGGAACTTTCCCTGTTAAAACTTCAAAACATATCATCCCAAAACTGTACACATCAGATTTCTCAGTATACTTGATGTTTCCTCCATTCCCCGACTGCTCTTGTTCAGCTAGGACTTCTGGGGAAAACCAAATGAATGGGAGTGTCCCATTATTTTGATTCACATTAGCTTTCTGAGGAAGGTTGATAGAACACGATGAGCCAAATCCACAAACCTTTGCATGTAAATACCCTTCTGTAGATACGTTCCTCGCCTTGACAAGGACGTTGGAAGGACTCAATTCACCATGATAGATTTTCTTTGAGTGTAGGTATTCCATGCCTCTTGCAATCTGAAGGAGTAAATCAATTGCAACGGGAAGAGAAAACGGTACACGCTTTCTTGGTCCACAGATCTCTTTGATGCAACTAGATAAATCTTTGCTCATACGTTCCATGATTAAGAAACATTCTCTCTTTTCTTCGTCAGTAAAACCACAGGAGATGTGCATTATATTTGGATGAGAGAGATGCAGTTCTTGCGAAATATCTGGAATCAGGGGCTTAATATCCCCAAACAAATGCCTTAAACAAAAGGTCTCCCCCAACCATTGGATCTCCTTGTACTGACTACCACTACCTAATCGTCTTCTTACCTGGTAATCCTTAGAATTTACAAGAACTGAGCTAGGTGAAAGCTTATGATCACTCTCTATCTCCATCTCCATCTCGTTTAAGTTCTTCAAGAGGAGATCAGCAAGTCGTTTCTCATGCTTTGTCAAAGTACATGCACCTGAATTCTTCTTCTCTCGAATTTTATTTTGCAAAATCCACTTGTCTTCATTCCAAACTGAGCATACCCTTTCGCAGAACTTCTGAGAAACCATGTACTGTTCTCCGAATTTCCATTGGAAGATTCGTGGGTCCTTACACTCTTTCTGATACTTCATCGAGTAAATGAATCTCTTCTTCTGTATCTCGTCATGGTCACTACCTGAAATCTCTCCTGCTATTTCTATGGCCTCGATGACAATTGGCACACAAGAGAGCAAATTGTGGATGTGAAATTCAACACAATCTGTATTCTTATATAGAACTATGGCTTTTGCCCAAAAATCCTTATTTTCCAGGGATTGCTTGATGTACTGTTCTGCTTCTTTGAACACCCTGAGAAGCTCTCTTAAGGGGTTCTCAAGAATTTTCCATTTGATATTCTTCTCTTCAAATCTCAAGTTCTGTTTCATTGTTTCTGCAATTGTCTTGTAGGCACATTTGAGCATATCCACCAACAAGCAACATTGTTTTTGATTTATTTGTATGTCATCTTGGAATACCATTAGAGCTTTAAGACTCCCAATTACCTCTCCCATCTGCCTGAATTCCTCCAACGCCGGCATGCTTGGACATAAACCAGAGATGGATCTGGTCATAAGCATATCAATCAATCAATCAACTACGTCTCAATGAGTATCACTCGGGTGATGAGCATAATAAATAAATCATTATTGTCTGAACATATATTTTGAAAGGAAAAATAAAATAAAATAAAATGGAATTGCTTACCAATAAATTGTAATTTCTGAAATGAGGTTCCAATAAACCTAAGGGAGATCAAAGTTACCCTTGATTAAACGTCAAACGCCAAACTGCATTGTGCAGTTGTTGAATCACAGCCTGAGGGGATTCAAGTACTGAAAAATAGGAAATCGAATTGAATCTGAGTTTGGAGGAAAGCAAATATGATACCACAATAATAAAGAACTTGATTGCATTACAATGACAACGAAATCACAAGAGGGCAATCAAGTTCTCTTGGAATTTTCAGAATTACAAAAACTAAGAAAAAAGTTTTAAAGGAGGAAGTTGTTGATGGCCCAACACTTGGCAGATACTCTACTAATTTTAGCTTGAGCCAAATTGCACGTTTTAGGCCGGCAAAGTTGTATATTCAATTACGTGCTGTCGACATTTTCGAGTTTGTAATATGTGAAATGGTATCATTTTCTTCATCGTCAATTGCAATGCCTCTTCCCATAATCTTACAACTTTTCAACACCTCCAATTAATTCATGTAAAACTAATGCATTCAAATGGCATTAGTCTATGAATATTAACATTATGGAACCAAGGTCAGACATGATATTAGGACAAAATTAGTTCAGATAATTACATACGGCGCATTGGTAAAGGACTATGTATTCTCCTCGTCTCTTTAAAATATTATAATATCAAAAAATATTATGAACGACTCTCACAATGATTTTATATAAAGGCTATAAAGGAACCTAACGAAACTCTGATAGATTCTTTCTTTATGAACCTCATCAGCTTGGACTCATCAAATACATAAAGTGTACAATCCAATAACTAATTATTGATCTTGATTAGTTTGAGCACAACAAAGTAGATCCACCCATATCCATTTTATTTTTATAGTATTAAACATATAAGCATGTAACAATATAAAGAAGTAATAATATTAAAGTTAAATATTTATGTTAAATAAATAAACACTAAATTAGATTTTACTAATATATTATTTTTTCAAAATCTTTATTTTATAGAACAAGTGTTTATAAAGAAAATAATGTGCAATGTCACTTTTTTGAGGGGGGGCCTTATAAAGAAGAGCAATTTTCACATATAACTTATAGCTATAGTTCACTTGCGCTCCATAACAAATTTTATGTTTGTTATAGAGCTTTTGATTTGTATAATTCGCTAGATACATCCAATTTTATATAAATTGTTCAGTTTTGTATAAATTCATTTATACATTGTAATTTGTATAATAAGATCTGTATTTGTATAATTATAAGTGTATAAGACGAAAATATATGTATTTGTATTTATATTTGTATATACATTTTTCTCTCGCTTTATACAAACACAAACACATTTTATACATTTATATACCGAATGGGTAATTGTATACCGAAAAATGGCTAATTGTATACCAAACCAGATGACAAAAAAATGGGATGTTTGTTGCGAATTGCAAATAAAATAAACTATGACTATAAAATTTACTTTGAATTAATAATTTGCTATTTCATACAATTTTTCCTATAAAGAATCCCTAGTGTAACCCATTTTGTAATTAATTTGATGCCTTACTGTTAATTTTATCGAAACGTTTTTTAACAGGGATTGATTTCAACTAATATCAAGATTAGCATAGCAGTTTAGCACAATTATTTTCTTACAACAGATGAAAACGCAACGGAAATACCCAGTTGAGAATATTGAGCCAAATCTGAAACGCCCAATGGCACTGTGACAGTGTGAAACTTCGTAAAACTCCTCGAAGAAGCAAAAAACACGCTAAGCAAATTTCCGATTTACATTTCGCCGGGGAAAAGGCCAGCAGCAAATCTCCGGCGATATGCGGTGGTACGTCGTTGCTTCGCTTCTCACCGTTCTCACCAGCTCACAGGTTTCACTTTATTCCATTCTCCATTTTCTCGTTCTTGAAGTTTCGTTTACCGTATCATATCTGATCTATGTTTTTTACTTACACTTAGAGGATTAGCTCATTAATATGAGTGTAAAATTGCTTAGCATTGAATCTGAAGAGTCGCGAAGTGTATTGCGCCGATTAATTAGATTTTCTGTAAGCGTTCCGCATTTGAGTTTAAAATTTTGCTGTAAAAGGGATAATTAGTGGTTTAGTTACATATCAAGGATCGATTAATTGTATATTAGATACATGTAGGTTGATAGTTCTGGATTAATGATTGAATTGTGCATCATCTGGCAGGGAATTTTGACGACTCTATCGCAAAGTAATGGAGGATACAAATATGATTATGCTACTGTTCCTTTTCTGGCTGAAGTTTTCAAGGTATCATTTCTTAGATTAGCTTTATTCGCCTAAGAGGCGGTACATTGTGTTCTATCATTATTATAAATACTAGAATGAATAGAATTTGAGGAATTTTCTTTTTTGTTATAGCTTCCAAGTAAATCTTATCCATAAGAAAAAGGGAGCTTTAATACCAGCTGTTCTATCATGTTCCAGTCCTTTTAATTTAGTGTCGCGATTGTTCCCGTCTGTTAAATTAGTTTTGCGATTTCCGTTATGTTCTATCTGGAAAAAATATACTAGAATGAAGAGCTGTTGAGCATCCCCCTCCCTCTTGGCTTGCAAGTAAGAACTAATTAACAAGTAGGAATGAAGCTCTAAATTGAAAGGAAGGTTCATTTGTCCTGCATCAGCTATCTTATCATGTCCCCTTCGTTTAAAATTAATGTTGTGCTTAACATTTTAAGCCATACCAAATTAACATCAATCTTTCCTGAATATCTTATCATATCGTTGTTATGACCGAAATCTGGGTATGACTTTTATACTTTTAAACATGTAAAGAGAGCAAAAATATTCTGTCACCTGGCTTTTGGATGCATTTGATATAGAATGTTCCTCTCTTAATCTTCAGCTTAATGAAATGAAGTATGCTATGACTATCCCTTCTTTTTTTTTCTTCATTAAGTTCTCCTTGTATTGATCATCAATTAGAGAAATCTCTTAAAAATTATGGACGATCAAGTTTGACTGGATATCTACTTTTGGAAGGAACTTCTGGAGACGGCGTTGAGTGTGGCTATTTTCTGTGTAATAACCCATCTTGCATGATAATTGATAGTTACTTCTCCATTTGAGGATTTTCTCTGAGATTTTCCTCCTTCATTCATTTGTCAACCTGCAGCTTCTAGTATCCAGTGTCTTTCTTTGGAGAGAGATGCAAAACTCACCGCCTCCTAAGATGACGATGGATTGGAAGACTGTTCGTTTATACCCGATTCCATCTATCATTTATCTCATCCACAACAATGTGCAGTTTGCTACATTGACTTATGTAGATACATCAACTTATCAGATAATGGGCAACTTAAAGATTGTTACTACGGGAATACTATTCAGGTGCTTGGTGCTGTCTTTTCTGCCTGATTTCTCTACCTTCTTTCACTTCCTTTCATTCAGCAACAATTCTGTATTTCCTGTATTGAAGTTGGTAAAGTAAATTAGAAAATTATCTTTCATATTTTAGGCTGTTTCTGAAGAGGAAGCTTACGAACTTGCAGTGGATGGCAATCATACTTTTGGCTGTTGGAACAACCACAAGCCAGGTGCTTATGGATCTGTTTGCCTATTTCTGAGAATTATGATTTGGGCGTGCCAACCCATGTCATGCATATAAATTTTCTTTTGGAGGTCTGACCTGAAACCTAACCATGTATGGTGTTAGAAATGGCATGCCAAATTGAAGTCCTGTATTCCAGCTATTTAATTGGAAGCATTACCCGTTCACCATGAAAGATGGTTATGACTCTGTGATTGCCCATACAGATTTTGTGCTGCGAGTATGTAATAGATTGGTTCATTTATAAGATTAAGATTGGCAGTGAACTACCTGATGGGTATACCAGTTTAGTTTGTTCTGGACAATTTGCCTCATTCAATGTAATATCTTACAAAAAAGTTCTTTAAAAAATATGCCAAAAAAGGGAATATATGCTAATAGCCTCTCTACTGTTTTTCTGGGCCAATCATAAATAATTTTGTGAGCCATCTTGACAAGATGTTTTTTGGTACTGCCTGTCTGCATTACAGTTCAAGCTTAATCTAATGACTGCTCCAGTCTCCAGTACACTTATCTTCAAGTATGCATATATTGTAGAAAAGTAGATATCATAAGGTTGCCTCTTTTGTCACCCTTTCAAAGAAATGAAGTGGTATTCTCCGTTCCAATGTATGGGGCACTCTTTCCAATTTGAGATGTTAAAATGTTTGACCTATTCCATTTCTGAAAAAATATTCACAACTTTCAAGATCTCAAATTCATTGGATTATTCAAATCTTAAACTTTGATGTGATGTTTTCTCTATATTATGATGTTCAACCATTTATTTAATATTAACTTCCACATTTGCCTGGTGTTCAACACAGGTGAAAGGCTGTGGAGAGGCTTCTTGTGACTCATTCTTTTCATCACCCATTCAAGGATATTTGTTTGGTGCACTCTCTGCTTGTCTTTCAGCACTAGCTGGTGTTTATACTGAGTTCTTGATGAAGAAGAATAATGACAGCCTATACTGGCAGAATGTCCAATTATACACGTGAGTTCTTCCTGACCAAGAGATATATACTTGTTCCATTATTGAATGCAATTGAGCTCATTCTCTCATACATATGTTAGAACTCCAAAGTGGAAGACAGTTTCATAGGACCGTAAGGGAGAAGATTTTGTTTGTCTTCACTCTTCAGATACTGACTTGGATCATGTTATGTTATGTGATCAAATTCCATTCTAGTGGTACAGGCCCATGAAAATGATCTGTTAAATTTAAATAGTGCATTGGACTTACAGATTTGGCTCAATATTCAACATGGGACGACTTCTTATGGATGATTTCAGAAGTGGGTTTGAGGAAGGTCCATGGTGGCAGCGCCTTTTCAACGGATACAACATGACTACCTTGTTGGTAGTGTTAAATCTCGGAACCACTGGCCTTTTGGTTTCATGGTTGATGAAGTATGCTGACAATATTGTAAAGGTATCTTGTCTTCCTGAATTAGATGCATTTGCTTTCTGTTCCATTCGTAAACAATTCCAATCACCTTTAATATATTTGTTATGAACTGTACTTATCGTAAAAGTACTATTTAGTTCCTCTTATTTTCATGGAAATTGTCTCTACTGTTGTACTTTTAGAGTTACAAAACCTACTAAATAACTTTAAAGAATTTATAGATTTTCGACTCTCAAGTGAATTATCCAGGGGATGAGAAAGCTGAGTTATTTTGGATGGCATCTCTGCTTAGAAATTGAGAGAGGCTAAGGGGAAGGGGTGGTGGCAGGACATGTTTGTAGTTTCTCAATGAGAAGGAACTTTTTAAGAAGAAGAAAGACAACGGCTAGACTGTTGAGGGAAAAAAAGACTAGGGTCACGCTAACTACATCTCATTATGTTGACTCCTCCACTATTGCCATACTATATCTCATTAGGGCGACTTCTCCACTATTTCAAAAAGTACTGCATTTTGTTGACTCCACTGTTGGTATAGTTTAACCTTAACCCAGTGTTTTTTATTAGATATTTTATGGTCAATCTGGCTTGGACTTATTGTGTAAGTAGTTGATTTACTATATATGGAAACTTTAATGAGCTATTTGAAGTTCGACTTATCTTATCTAGCACCAGATTTCACTGATTTATGTCTTTAGTCATTTGACTCTTACTTTTGTGATTTGTTCATCTTTTGGAAGGATCATTCTGTTATTACTTATTACTTAACAAAAATGGAAGTCGTTTTTTCCTTTCAATACATGATTCTAATTTCTAGGTAAAGTTTTTAATCCTGTTTGTCAAACTTTCTAATAGTTTTATTCTATTTTTCTGCAACTTTTTATGTCAATCATTTACACAACTTGCAGCTGAAAGCTAAGTTGCTTGGACTCTCCAAAAATGTCTCCGCGCCCGTGTCGGATCCTTAAAAAATACACTATTTTTGGAGGATTCGACATGCACCCGTCGACATTTTTGAAGAGTCCGAGCAACACAGGCTGAAAGTGTTTGAACTTTGAAGAACCTGTGATCCTGGAACACAAATTTTATTGTCATTTGGGAACCACGCAATTGCTTGGAGCCATCCAAGCGCGGGATGAACCAAAAGAAGAATAGAAAGGGATCATGTACGTGGACGCCATTGTGAATGGAAGTGAAATTTTTAACCAGATATACAATTTCTACTTCAAATACTCTTTTTCAACTTTGACGTCAAAAACTCTTGTTTTTTCAACTTCAATCAAAAATATTGTCCAAACGCTACAAAATCCTTTAATTGAAGCCTCAATATGCATCTCAATCTTGTTTGGCAAAATAACCAAGCCATAGGAATTAGTTTTGTGCTTTTTGGTAGAGATGGAGAAGTCTAGGGCATCCACCTCTACTAAATTTGTAATTATTCTGGTATTAGAAGATTTATGCTAATTAGTTCAAAGTTCTTCAACAACGCTGTCCGTTTATTATATTACTTTCTCACTCATTTAGCTTCTACATAGAACATCACATTACCATACTTCTCAGTAAGGCTTGTTGCATGACCATATAGCTAGTCAATTGTAGCATTTCAATGGTGTTAATGTTACTAAGTAGCAGTCTAGTGCCCTATCTGGTATTATAGTGAATTTAAGATTAATGTAATCAAAGTTACAGAATCACTTCAAGATCCACACACAATTTTCTCTCAGTGTACTAGCAAAACTGTGTGAACGTCATTTTTATTTGGAATTTTGTTTGTTTTCCTCTCTGTTGAATGATTGCTCCTTTGTTCTTCCTTTTGTTTCTCTATCTGAATAATAAGATTGTTACCTTTTCTTTTTCAGGTGTATTCCACCTCTATGGCAATGCTCTTGACTATGGTGTTATCAGTGCTACTCTTCAACTTTAAGCCAACAGTACAGGTAAAGATGCAGAAAGCTGTTCCTAATTTGCACTGTTCTGTTATTTGCCTTTATATTTCATAAACATGTCTTTACTGTGTCATTGTCAGTTTCTTCGTAGTGTTTATTCTTTTCTTAATTTGTCTACTTGCAGCTCTTTTTGGGTATCATTATCTGCATGATGTCCTTACATATGTATTTTGCTCCTCCAAGCACACTAGTGGATTTGCCTTTGACTGTAAAACCGGTTTCTGAGAGTGTATCTGAAGTTCCTGCTGAACGAAAAACAGATTCCTGATGTACAAAATACTGCAACCAGTTTTTTTCCTTTGATTTGTGCAAAGATCTTTACAAGTTTGAGGCTCAGCTAATGCAAATGGTGAAGGGTTGGTTTCATGACCATCACTTCGATTCCAGGAAATCAAGATAACGTGATTCAAGAGTAGAGTTTAGAAGCTTTCTGATGATAGGAGCTTCTTACCGCCCAGGTAATGAGCATGAAAGTAGGACGAGCACTGTCAATCATTGATGTCTTCATTTTTTAAACCAAAACTAGTACGAACTTAATGGCACAGTAAAAACACACGGAATCAAGAAAACACAAGCAAAGACAAAGATGAAGATTACATAACTTCTGTTGTGTTATGTAATGATTCATATCCAAAGTAGTGTAGGTACATAAAACTTTTGAGTGGAACAAGTTGCATGAGAAACAGCAGATCTTTGTTGTATGAACATATAGCTTAGTTATTTACCTGTTTCATGGTTGTTGTAACTCTTTGATCACCAGGTTGGAACATCTACAAGTCAAAGACAGAAGCTACATTGTTAATACATTTTCGATGGATTATCATTTCAGTTTGAATCCCAAAAAATTAGGTTTAATAGTAGTGTCTTTTTATTTATATCTCTATACAGATGTACCCAAATTACCCATGGGGGAGAGATGCTACTAAAAGCCTGAAACTCACGCATATAGGTAAAAATCATAATTTTTTTTTTAAATGATATTATTTTGAACTCATAGTTTAGTAACCAGTATAGTTGTAAGAAGTTAAAACTCTAATTTGGCTCTTGGGAACACAGAGAGTTTAAACGAATAGCAGCCACAATTTAGTGAACAGGTAAATCTATCATTCAACGAATTAATTGCAGTACTTTAGTTATAGATTTTGTGGTGTCTAGCATTTGACAGAACATCTACTTTTCTTCCTACCATTCAATATGTGCAATTATTTGCAAGCGTTAGCCCACCTACACTGTATCATTGATTATAAAGTCTTTCTGTATTCATTTCAAACATTAAAGTTGATCATTTCTGAGTGTCAATTATTAACAAACAACATTTCAAAATTTTCTTACTACAGTAGTTCTAGTGAAAATGAACCTACTTATTCATTTATCTAATAAAATTAAGTTGACATTATAGTGTCCCTTTGAACCAAGTGAAATTATAATCCATAAAAATGACCTACAGCTCAGCTTTTTCTTTTTTCCACAGGATTTCAAATCAAAGAAGAAAATTTCAATCTGACTTCACTTGAACATCATTGAATGGAAATTTTAATCCCAAGAGCAACCTGAAATAAAGCAATTTATGTCCCATCAAGAAACAGTTTTCTATTTATTTTTTTTATAAAAAAAACCATGTATACACCAGTCTAGCTAATTTAGATTTGCATCGCATAATGCCTATATTCCTTACACACACAAAAAAAAGAAAAAAATCAAACTCGAGACTCTAGTAAAAGTGAAATGATCATTTTCATTCCACCACAATATGTTTTACGCTTATTTATTATTATTAACGAAAAAGTTGTAAGTTAAGAATAAATGAGAAATGAAAAAACTAAACTTTCTTTCTTTCCTCTATAAATACCTTAGTATGCCACACTATTTTTCTCCACACCACCACAAAGTTTCCAATAAAAATGAGCGGAGGTGGAATGGAGTCTATGGCACGGCCAACTCCGCCGGATGATGGCGGTGGAATAAACAGCCAGCACGGCGGAGAACGGTGTGGGTATGGGTTCCATATGCCGTTGCATTATCCAAGATACACACGAGCTGAATATGAAGCAATGCCAGAATGGAAAGTGGATTGTTTACTTACTCAATATGGACTTCCTAGTAATGGAGATGTTAATCAAAAGAGAAAATTTGCTATGGGAGCTTTTCTTTGGACCTATTAATTCTCTATGTAAGTTTAAATCGGTTTGTTACGTGTGTATATAGAAGTTGAACTCTTTTTTTCTTTCTGTAATATATGTAAAATAGGTTAGATCATGTTTTCGTTTCTAGAAAACTAGTACTACTATAATTTTGTTATCAATATGAATTTCTATGTATAATCATATTTTGATGCATTTTTAATTAACTAGAGTTTTAAAGAACCCAAAAGTTTTCGTAGTTGTCACGAGAGGAACAATCAAGTATGCTGAAGTAAAATTCTCTTAGCTTGTTAATTTATAAACTTTAACATCACTTACGGATCAAATTGAATTCCGAAGGGAAGTTTATGATTGTTGAAGCGCTTACAATTAAGACGAAATGATACAAAATAGATGGAGGAAACCTTATATCTTTTTTGACGTGAAAGATGTAGTAAATATATTGAAGAAAAATGTTAAGGCTACTTGAGACATGAATTTAGCTTTCATGTATGTGGAGATTCGAGATGCAGAATATCAATAAGGGAATTATATTCTTATGTATCGATAAAAATCTTTCACTTAATATTTGACAAATAAATTTAATTATTTTTATTGATCGATCAAATGTGTAGCGGAAAAATGGCAATTAAATTGTTGAGATAACAATTATTTATATGTTTCCATCTGGACATAATATAACGGGCTAGATAACTTTTTTGTCTTGATAATTGCTAACTTAGATACATTAACAATTCAAATTCAAATTAGGTGGTTGTTAATAATTGAGGTGTCAAAAGGGACAGAGAATCTAAAGTCCAGCTCCATTTAAAATTTAAATTGATAACTATTTGAACAACTAATATAAAATTTTAAAATCTTTTATTTATTTATTTATGTAGAAATACTTATCTATTAATTCTGAGTAATTAAATAAGCTGATGTTAAATTGAAAAAAAGAAGAAGAAAAGAAGTTGAATAAAAAGGAGGTGGCACATGGGTTTGCAAACAAAAAAGTTTGATAGACCCCACAATTTAGCTGGTTCCTCACTATCTCTATGCTCACTCTTTATAAAATAAAAATAAATTTCTATTTATAGATAGTATGAAAAATATTTATAAAATTGGGTCATTTATAAGATAATTACAAAGTAAATTTCTATAATACGAATTATCTTGCTATAATAATTACACTCTTTTATACTACTATTCTATTTCGATTTATTTTTACTTTTTCAATATTGACTTGACACATTCCTTAGGGAGGAACATATAGAATGACAATTTTACTATATTAACCTTTGAATGTAATAAATTCAACGACTATAATTAATAAGATTAAATTACGAATTAAGTGGCATATTATACGTTGATTTTTCTACATTTGGACAAGTAAATCTAGATGGATGGAGTAATATACAAAACTTAATTTTTTAATAAAACAAAAACAAAAAGAATAAAAAAAATCCTACAAACTAACTATATAAACCTCCACAAGTGTGAGCCAGCATTTATCACTTGTTTGTTTGCAAGATAATAACATTTTTTTTCTCTCTTGAGTAAGAAAAGGTGGGGGGAGATTAGTTATACTAATGGCTTTTGTAGTTTCAATGTTGTTGGCCATCTTTGCCATGGCCTTTTTCACTGTTCAAGCTCAAGAATTTGCTCCTGCTCCTGCCCCTACTAGTGATGGTTTGTTCTCTATCCCACATTTCTCTTTTCGTTCGATCGATCTCTATTTTGAATTTCTTTTACGTTGTCCGTGTATATAATTTAAATCATAATATATGTGGTGATGGTAATTTGCAGGAATATCTGTAGATCAAGGAATTGCATATGTGTTAATGCTGGTGGCTTTAGTTCTAACATATCTCATCCATCCTATGGATGCTTCTTCCTACAACTTCTTCTAAATTTAGTGTCAGTTTATAACCTTTATATTATGTTTCTTTTTGGGAAAATGGTTGTAATCATTCTTCATATGGATTTAATTGGTTAATCCATTCATGTTTAATTTAATTTCTAGTAAATGGTTATAGATTTAGTTGCCTTTTTTCTCATTTCTCCTATTGTCAACAATTCAAGTGTAAGACTGGCATCTGTCTCATTTCTTTTGAGATATAAAAGAAATGCAACTAAAAGAATATATGAACTTGAGAGAAATGGAAGTGAGAAGAAAATGAGAAGCCACTTGAGAGTAGCAATCTATTGCTTTTTCACTTATGTATTGAGTGTTTACTGCCGTCTTTCCTTTTCATTACTATTTTAATTCACTACACTTGAGCCAAAATTCCTTTGGAAACGGTCTTTCTACCTTCACAAAGGTAAGGATAAGGTTTGCATACACTCTTCCTACATGAAATTTCACCGAATATGTTGTGTTGCACCTCCCATTTTGTGCACTAGTGTAACACATCTCCTTGAGTTTTTGCAAGCAACCCCAAGTACATTCTCCCTCTAGGAAGTTTCCTACGACTGACTTTATATCCTACTTCCACGCAACACATCATCCTAGTTTCTTTTGTTTACTGTCTAAAGTTTCTGAAATACACAGAGTACAGTACAGTACAGTACAGTTGCTTTTTTCTTTTTATGAATCTGTATGTACGACAATAGTTACTGTAGGACAATGGCTTTGAATTTACAAAGGCATAACTGGCTGCCTATTTATTAATCAGACATACAGCGTCATCACTAGAGAAACTTCTCACCAGCTCACAGGCAAAATTGGCCAAGAAGGAAGTACCCTGTGATGAGCCAAATTGCTGCAACTGTCGGGTCTTCAGGAGATCACATTTCATCGTATATCGTCCTTTAGATCTTAAGCCTCTTATTGGTAGAAGTTATGCTAATATCACTTGCCTCATTGGCTTGAAAGATAGATCACAATGCTATAGATCAGCACCTTCGCTCTGCCGATGCATATGCCTATGGCTCAAACAATATTTTGCCACCTCGTAGAAGGAAACAACAATCCCAACTGAAGGTCCAGCTCGGGCAACTCGAGGGCCAACTCCAGCGAAGAACCCCTTAAATCCCCCATCCCTGGTTCATGAGAACAATAATTAGCACAGGACACAGCACCAAAGAACTATAAGAAAATGGTCTACAAACTTTTTAAACACTTAATTTGAACAAATAGCTAGATGCTGATTTCATGGAGACACAAGGTATTCCAAGGTTCATCTTGTCCTTTAGACTTTGCTAGAAATGGCCAAGCGTCAAAAGAGTTCAAGAATCAGTTTACTATTTATAAGGGCTAAAATCACTTATTTTGGCTTTTTTTATCAAATGGAACAATGTGTATCTGCTATGCATTATTTTCACTCACTTATAACCTATTAAGCACCCAGATAAAATAGAATTATTTTCTCAGCAGCATGAAAGAATCACTGTCTTGCAATAAAAGAATAAATAGAGACAGACAAGATGACGAAACAGATATTCCAGAACATCCAGTCAATCAATTGGATTCATCATTCTCAAATGCAAAGCAAGGAAGACAAGGAGCTACTTCGCCTCCGCAGGATCTGTTCTGGGAGTAATTGGCGAAATGTTTTATCGGTAAAATCATCACTTAACGGGACCTCAAACACTTCCAGCGAAACCATCTCTTAGGAATTGAGGCTCCTTTAAACATTCCATCCTCAATTTTCTTCCCCCCATACCCCTTCCAAAAAGAATACATCATCCATACATCTATCTTATCGTACTTAATTGAAAAGAAAAAAAACTTATCCTATCGGCAATTGGCACACTAATGAAAAGGATTAGTTTGTGAAAACCAAAATAAATCAATCAACTCATGAGAGCTCATCACTGCTCCTATTGTATATCTTTACTCAACTAGATCAAAACCTATTGCAGTATCTGAAAAAGATAGGGGGCAGGAAGGGGAGACGGGGTTGCAGCCGAAAATAAAGAAATAAAATGAAGTCAAGTACCTCCATATCTCAACCAACGTTTGTCTTGTGGTCATCCTCAGTGCTCGTTCAGGATCATTCTGACATGACAAATGAAAATTTCATTAAACAACAACAAAAAGGAGGGAAATAATAATAACTAGTGTTTCCAAAGCGAGAAAGTTCATGAGGCTTGAAGTTAAAAAATGAGAAGTAAAGTCATTCTAGAGAATTGACATTCCAAATCATAATGTAAGACTACTTAATGGAGGATTCACTGCAAAATACTAACTTGGCTCATGATTGTCGAGATTATAGTCTACTTCTCCACATCCATGCTTCTTTAAGTTAATAAAAATAACAGACAATCAGGTTCTCGAAAGTTGTAGCCTTGTCCCATGTCCAATTCCAGTGGAAACTCTTACAGCTTGTTTGGATTGTGGTTAAATATTGTTTTATAATGCATCGTATTATATTGTACTATATTGTTTTGATGAATACAATGTTTGGATAGATTATATTGTTTTCCATCGTCACATAATGACATGCATCACAGTAATCTAAAGGATAAACCTAAAGAAAAGTAGGATATGGGGTAGAGTTATTATAAAAAAGTAGAAATAAAATAGAATTATTAAATAATAAGCAAAGACAAAATGAGGAAAAGAAATAAGGTTACAATGCGATCACACCAAATCAATCATTACATTCGTCGTTATGTAACGATGAATTTAACGATACCATACAAATAAATTTTAAAGTAACAATCAAAATAACAATTGAATTATACAATACAATACAATAGGTAACAACCATCCAAACAAGCTATAAGCTAATACGTCCAAATCAAACTCATCAAACAGATTTCCATATCAACAAACAACGGAAACAAAAGGTATGGAGTAGCTAGAAATCTGGTTTGAGAAGTTAAAAGCATATCAGCACCACCAGGACACAGAAATATCTTTTCAGTAAAATGAGTGTTGACAAACTCATTCGCCACCAAAATTTGATGTTCTTAATTTTCTGTGTTAAGTTTAGAACTACATCACCACAGAAATACCTTTTTATTTTGCTCATTCTTACTTTTCCTTGAACAGAATGATGGAATCGCCAGTCATCCCCTACTGGGAAGCATTAGAATACTGGATTATCCAGAATTATGTGACAGAATAAATGGTAGATCAAAAAGAAATGCATATTTGGGGAGAAATTGTGAACTCAACAAGTAATTCTGCCAGTTGAACCGACGAGCTCATGATTTGGTGCCTGGAAAAAAATCATCTACTTCCAAATGTGAAGTTAGAAGAGTTCTTTGTAGTTAACTCTTATTGTAGTACTAACTCATGGCCTTGGAGGAACATATGGAGATAAGAGTCACCATTGACAGTGGCTTGTTTTGTGTGGCTAGTTGCAATAAAAGCATGTTGACACAGGACAGAGGTTTGCAGCTCTGTAATAGGTGCCATCGTTGTGGGACAAATTCAGAAACCATCAACCATTTGTTTTTGCACTGCCCTATTGTTTTACAACTATGGAACTTATTTCCGAATAAACTCGGATAACAATGGACAATGCCTGAAGAAACATTTGATTTGATGAGAAGGTAGTATAGAAGGGAGTTGTCAAAAGAACAACAAAAATGAACGATGGTGAAAAACTATCCAAGCTACCATTTGGAAAGAGAGAAATGCAAGATGCTTTAAAGATACAGCTAGCTCTATAGAGAAGATAAAGAACTACTGTATACTTTTGTTTTCTTTTTGGTGTAAAGAGGATCTGATTAATGATGCAGACACTTGGTTAGACATATTTGACTCCATGCTGATTTGATGTGAAGCTGGATCTTTTTGTAAATATTCAAAGCACAATTCGTGCTGCGTTTATAGTACTTACATTTTTCTCGAATAAGAGTTCTTTGTATTTAACTGCACTGAGCAAACAGAAGTTCTTTGTATTTGATATAGTTCCCAACTAGATGTTTCATCAATGTAAACCCATGCCTAAGGCAAAAAGTACTACATGATCATTTTCACTTCAAAAACATGTTTGATCCAACCCAAAACTTATCAACTGATTGAGGTTAAGCGTAATATCCACTCAGCAGTTATTGGATCCAGGAAAGCAAGAATTATAGACTCACACTCCACAGCCAAACTAGAAGAAATTTATTTAGGTGTGTGCACTATCAAGCAGAAATTTCTCAATAATCTGTACTTGACATCAGTATATTACTAAGAGGTCCAACTACTCATGTGATCCAAGAAAACTTTCCAACTACTCATGTGATCCAAGAAAACTTTCACAATGGATAACCACTCTTTCTGTTAGTTGTTTCTTGTAGGAATTGTTTAGGTGAATAAAAATGGGAGAAGACCAACCTCTATTTGTCTCCTAGTTCTTGCAACATCTAAGGGACATGTAGCAGAAGCTGCAAGAATTCCTGCAACAAATCCAGCAGAGAAGTTTGCACCAAAGACAGTTGTCGCACTTGCTTCATCTCCCACCGTGCCTAGTAACTTCCTCCTAACCTTCACAAAAGTAGCGATTGTTCTATTCAATTAAACACAGTGTGGATGCAGGAATAGGACGAATTTATGGGCTATAAGCACTTACTGGCTCAAGAGTAGACCAGCAAATTGCAGAGAAAGGAACATCACGAGCTAGTTGTGCCCCCAGACCGGTCCAGAGGAGGCGGTAGGATTGCATTGCTAGTCATTAGTTGGTGGGAAAGTAATTAACCACAATGTGTTAGCATAGCATTAAGAATCAAAAGGCACAAGATCTGGAGCAGTAAAACTTCCATAATGGATTACTCAAAGAAATTGAATATGTCCTATATCATATGCTGTAAGTAACACTTTTAGCAGATTCACTCTGTGTCTCTAGCAACTAATACTAGAGGGCAGTTAGTTAATTATGATGGGATTTAACCTGTATTTCCTTTGCCAGAAGTAAGCTAATTTGGAAGGATCTAGTATTTCTTAGCAAAAATCAAATAAGGACAAGATAACTCGGAGAAAACTTCCTCACTGAAGGATTATTGGTATGTTGAATTTCCCCATAAATTACAAAGAACTGAGGTCTTTTAAATAATTATTTTACAAGAAAATCCTGCACTTCAATGGGAATACCAAGGAAGAGACAAAAGCTCAACCTTGTTTCTGAAAGAACATAAGACAGCAGTACAACATAACTATGTGCAGCTAACTAAAGTAAGTTTGATGAAGAAGTATTACAATTTTGAAAGTTGTTTACACTATTGACTGGAGAAACGACCCCAACTAACGTCTTCCACACTCCTGGGGGCTTCACACCATTTTTTGTGTCTTTGAAGGCCTATCACAAATGAAGTCATAGGAAGAAGTAAAATTTAGCAGAAAAATAAGACAGAGATATTGTCCGAAACATAGATAACATCATAACATGATAAACCCAAACACCTAACAAGGTGGTCCTGCTCTCTCTGAAAAGGAAATTAACAATATCTAGTAAGTTCCAAGCACCCTGGATATAATAATTATAAAGACAAACATCAATAAAAAGAAACTTAACATTTAAAACTACCAATGTGACAACCCTTTAAAGAACAGCCCTTTAACTGTCCCAACAGTGGAACTGGAACAAGATTTCCATCTTCACCTTTTAGCTTTACCCATACCTAGCCACTAATTCACAACACCGAGAGCTAAGAAATATCTAGAAAGAATTTAAACCGTTATCCAGCAAAACATTTTTTTAAAACTGGAAAAAGTTGAATTATCTCCTGGGGAATATAGACGCATGCCCAAAATATGTGATGTACTTTGATCTGATGAATGTGAATTCAAATATTTACATATCTGGAAAATGTAAAATTTTCACATTCATCTATAGTTCTACCTACGATATCAACTGTAATACTGACAAACATCTCTTAGCAACAAGAAATTCCTTTAGCAGTACTAAGCAATTGTGTAATGTCGATCTGCATCAAGAAGATAATCAGATTTACCTGCATACGTGTTCTTGCAAGCTCAACTGGATAGCAAGTGATGCAAGCAATGGAACGTGCTAAGGATCCTGCTACCAAGGGGACATATGGTGTAGCAATTGGTATATTACGTAATGTATACTCTTCCATAGAGTTGCGGAAAATGTCATAAAGAGGCAAATATATCGCCACCTACAAAAGGGAACGAAACACTTAGTAAGAACTATTACGAAACAGAACAGTTGATAAAGCAATTGCACGTAACTGCATGCTTCAATATTTAATAACCAGATAAAACTGAAAAAACAAATGAATTTCTAAATTGAGACTTACAGAAGGAATTGCCAATGTTAGACTTGCATTAGTGCCTCTCCACAGTCTGGTAAATCCTTCCTGTACAAGTTACCTGGGTTATATATATGACACAGTTGACTTTACTTTCACAGAGCCAATGAAATGCAGGAATGCACTGGAAGAAGATGCTGAGAGAAACTCCCTACTTTGCAGGCTCAATGGCTTTTATTTCTTTTCTTTTTTGACCAGATAATACTGCATAACTTCACGACAACTATGACACAGCTATATCAGCTTCCAACCTATAACATCAACACTCAACTTTTTTTTTGAGAGGGGAAGGGGGAAGAAGGTAGTGACAGACTGACAGTAAACCCTTGCAAGGGTCACTCTATTTACAGAACTATCACCTTTTACATGACCATCACATATAAAATGATAGATGTTCATAATGAGAAGAGAGTTGTCTCTCATGCTCAAGAAAAAGGAACTAGAATTTTTTATTTGAAATGTTTTTGCAGCCTGACTACAAAAATCATCCTCAAGACCTTCTTACATGACTATTTCATGATGAATGTTCATGTTATAGTAGTCATAACATTGAGTGGATTTTGATAAGACACTCGCATTTCCAAAGCAGAAGATCTCAAACTACATTAGAGAGACAGAACTACATTACTTCCCACAGAAAGTAACTAACCTGACGTATTACTTTATAAAAGACATCAAGCGTTCCTTTATATCGAAAACACTCTGGAGAACATGTTGGTTCAGCACCAAGAACAGCATGAGTGCCTGAGGAGTTGTACTTCACACCTGTCAGCACCTAAACAAGATAGCAGGGCCAAAATTATATGCCGAAGAACATATAGTGAAAAATAAATCAACTTAACTTGGTCCTTGCAACTTTAGATTAAAAATGTAGGTAAAACTGAAAACATCTCGTGCACAAGATCTCGGAGAGAATATGAAACACATATAGCTTCCACAATCAAAACATCATTTTCGCCTCCGGGTTTAACAGGTTGAAGTAGCTTGAAAAGTAAGCAAAACGAAAAATTGGTAGTTAAATGCTGGGAACCTACTGTATTAGAATTAAGATGTCCCAAATTACACAGGCTGTCATAAGGGACACCAGCAGCCTGAGCTTGCAACCTTGTCTGTAAAGCAGGAAAAAAGATGTCATTAGAATATAAACACCCTGAAAGTAGTGAAATGATAAGAAAGTCAATAATCCTCAAACATTATCAACTGAAGATTAGCAGTTTTAATCTTATAAGGTGCTCAACAGATTATCCTCCGCCATTAATCCTTGTTTAAGCACTAATATTAGCAATGTGAAAACACATAAATAAATACAAATAGAAATCCTTAAAATAAACCAAAATAGTATAGGGGTTTACTTTAAATGCTTACATATCAAGCAATCAATCAAACACCACTCCTCAATATCCCAATTTGAGGTCCTCTAAGGTCCATTTCATTTCAATACTAAATAATTTACCTTCAAAGAACAATATGGGTTTAATTTATTAAGAATAAATAATTAAAAGGGGGGAAAGTAACCTTGGCAACATCAAGAGGGTTGACGAGTATGGCGGAGAGAACAGCAGCACCGGCGGCGGAAATAGCCCTCTCTCCGAAGCCCAAATTGACATCTGTAAAGTTGTCGGAATGTGAAGGCGAGTCCCCACCAGAAACGGCAACGTTTTTGTCAAATTCAACGGTGGTTCTTGTTGCAGTAGCTGCCCCAATCCATGAAGACAACCCTTGTTTTGTTGATGATCCAACCATCAATTTTTGTTTTTTCGTATTAAAATTGATGCAAATTTCTAGGGTTTTTTTTTTGCGATTCTTCGAGATGGAAAATATGATTTACTATTATTATTTTTAATTAATATTTGCATGGAAAAGCTGAATTGAGAAGCAAAATGAATTCGTGGCGTGGACAAAAGGGCGCCAAGCAACAAGAATGGCGGCTGTTTGTACAAACGGAATCTTCCCATTCCCAATTATTTGGGAAATGTATATTAGTTTTATCATATGTTTTTAAGAAGAAAAAAAAAGACAGATTTTATAATTTTGTGGTATAAATTTATATAAGCAAACTTATACTAGTTAATTAGTCATTATACCTAGAGTTTACTTTAATTACCATTCGCCATCAAATTTTGATTATAATTACTTGCTTACCTTTTTCTATTTGTATAAGCGTGTAGATCTCCCTTTCTATATATACAAATGATTCCTCCTCTTTCTTCATAATTCTTTACCTTATTTGCTCCTTAAATCCCTTAATATAAATTGATTTCACAATTTGAAAATTTCAGTTCTTCCCTCTCAAATCGCGCTTCTTGATTTTCAAGGAACTGTTATGTAGTTTGAGTTTTTTCCTCTCTTTTTTTTGTTTCATTCTTATTCTTTGATTTGTATCTGTATATAGTGACTGCAATTTCGTATGATTTTCAGATTTATAGTTAAATACAATCAAAATTATGGATGAAGAAATATCCAAAATAGCTATGGAAGATATTACGACAAATATATATAAGTACAAATCAGCTGTGAATTATACATATATAGATGTTTAAGTATAAATCCGTTGTCACTACTCCTATAGACGGAAATAGCTCATTGATACAGACAATAATTTCACATTAAAAAAGCAGTTATCAATCAATTATACATATACAAACACTAATTCCACCCAAAAAATAGAATATGTGAATTATACATACACAAAATATACAAATATAAATCAGTTGTCAGTTATCACTTGTCGGTGTCACTACTCATTTTATACAATTATAAATGTAAATAGCTAATTTATACGGATACTAATTCCACACAAACTATTGTCATCAATTAATTATACATATACAAACACTAGTTCCACCAAAAATAAAACAGACTTATACATATACAAAATATACAAATACAAACCACCTTTGAAGAATTTGTTTATACAATTACAAACGGAAATAGCTAATTTATACAAATATTAATTCCACATAAACTACAGTCATCAATGAATTGAATCAATCAATAATAACTTATACAATAACAAATAGTAGAAATCAATTTATACATTTACGGAAGAAAGAAAATTAAAGTCATATTTGGTATGAAAGTCTAAAGAGATAGTGTTCCATGAATTAAGGGATTATTTACCTTTTCCCAACCGAACCGTCATTATCTTTTAAAAATTTGAATTTCGTTTTGTATAAAATACCAAATAATTGCGATTTATACAAATGCGCTCGTCCTAGCCATTTAAATTGTAGCTACAACCTGTAAATATGCAAACTATAGCTAAGAAGCCTAATTAAATTTATTCTTGTGGCTATATACGAAATTTCCCCATCTTATAAATATATATTATGCTAAGTAAAAGGAAACTCAAGTGATAATGTGCAATATTATTTATTAACTAAAATATTTATAAATATTGAGTATGAGTAAATTGAGAAAATTTCAAAAAGAGCAAACATAACATACATAATAAGGCTTCATAGCTATAAATTCGATAATTTTGTTTCATAGCTATAGTTTCATTTGCTATAGAGGTTGTGGTTGTATATTTCTGTCTGTTTGTATATTTCGCTTGCGAATATACAAATAGGGTAAGTATATACAAATTTTGTATATATACATGTAGAAAATTTTCAGAACTTCGTCTGTATATTTCGCTTGTCAATATACAAATAGGGTGATTTATTATGAATTTTTCATAAATCGTATACAAATAGCTAGGGTAAGCATATACAAAATTATAGATTTATACAATCAGGAACCGAATTATATAATTTTGTTTTTGTACAAATCATGCTAATAGCAAAATTGGGCAAAACTATAGTTATCCCTAAACAATGGCTATACCATTTAATATGATTTAAATATTTGTTACTCTGCACAACTTTCCCTAAATTTATGTACGTGTACATAAATACCATTTTGCTGCTTTTAAATAAAGTTGATCATTGTATTAGACTATTAGCTTTAATTTAATGACATATTAGCTTCAATATGTCAAAGCATCACTTCCTCTTGTGTCTACCAACGATGTTTTTTTTATCGCAGACAATTAGGAATTACTTTTGATAAGAAAATTTGTGTTCTGGCTTGTAATAGTAATACAAATATTATTATTGATAAATATACCACGCCATATTTTATTTAATATATAAATGTCTCCTTTAACCAAAAGAAAAAACATAAAATGTTCCATCAATCATTTTATTTATAGTATGAATATCTCTTTGCTTTTGCTTCTTTCTTTCATATTTTTCTTGTTTTGTTTAAGGAATTTTGTGACCGTTTGGAATTAATGCAAGGTAGGGTAGGGTACTTTGTTGGTTGAGACTTGAGTGGTCTGCATCTGCTGTTTTTAACTTAAATCATTTAGACAAGTTTTATTTGCAGCTGATCAACGGCTTAGCTGTTGATTGCCCCCCACATGCATTAATTCACCTTGCAATATTTTGCATGCAAAATTATATCACCCAAGTGACCAGTCGGATACTCTTTATTAAAAAAATTATATAATATATATATATATAGGTTTAAAATAAATTAAAAAATATTTTTCATACGTATACATTAAATTTTGAATATCCTTAATAAAATTTATGACTTCGTCATGATTCTATTTTGAAAGAGAAGTTTTAAAATGAAATTATGAGTAAAAGCCAAATTAGTACTTACACCACGGAATAACTAATAAATTAATTTATTTATTTTTGAAAACTTTTAATAAAAAATTTCATAAATTAATTTAGATTAAAAATCAATCCAAATTTTAATGAAATTATCATGAACTGATCTAATAAATAAGCAGATCAATAATGAACTTGGAGGAATTGACAAACTTATACTCCATTTTTATAAGTTAGTTTGTGTGCTTAGTTCTTCAGATTTTGAACCCTCTTATTAAAAATCATAACTCTGTCACTGGTCTCAAAACATGCATTAGTATGAATACGCATAATTATGTTACACTTGTCTGGAAAATGGGGGCTATATGAGTCCTTTACCCACCTATCACAAACAATATAAGTAGGCGTTTGGATATGTGAGATGAAATTAACGCTTGGACATGTAATTTCATATTGATTTCATTTCATGCGATAAAAATTCAAATTCTCCAAAAATCATGATTTGAAAATTTTCAAATATAAAAATTAACCCATAAAAGTTTATATTTTGTAAAAATAACCCCACATATATATTTACTTGCACCCTGGAACTAGCTAGACATTGAAGTGTGGGTAATTATAAGATTGGGATCACATCGAATAAATCATGAATTGAATGAGTCTATTTTAAACATATGATAAGAAAATGAAGTATGTTTGGTTTAATTCAACCTAAAATCCACTTAATTATAAAATAAAAAATATATAGGGAGATCAAAGAACCGTCAAATACCGATGCGGAAACTCAACAATTATAATGAATATGTTTAGTGCCGACAAATTTACTCCTCAGTACAATTAACTTTAATTTGTTATATATAGCACACTACTTGCCATTTGTTTTATATATAGCACACTACTATTTCAGTGAGAATTTATTTTTCTAGTAAGCTGAACAAATTTCTTACTGATTCACGATCGGAAAAACGATGAGGGGGTCCAATCTACTATATGTAGCATACTGCACTAGCTAGCTTGTTTACAGCAGCAAAATCCAAATATTTTGGTATGACATTAAATTGATGAGCCACTCACTAGGTTGCTTCTCGATCAGTATAATTAGCTTTTGGACCACTGTAAAATTAAAGATGAGTTTTAATTTTTACTACAGCTGTTGTCATTCAACTTTAATGCTTTTTAACATTAGTTTTAATGGAAGTATGAATAACAACAGCTATATACATATAGCAACCTACAAGAATCACAACTCACAGACCGACAAACATTTCAAACCATACGTTATTTACTCTAATTTTTATGACCAGACAGCCCCCTACACATGCACACACGTAATTAATACGATTCGTCCATTTCATTTTACTTGATCACCGTAGTAAAAAAAAATAAAAATTCATTATACGTGTCTATTTTAACAAATCAACCCGTTATAAAGTCTTGCTTGTGTTTTAAATTGATATTTACTTTGTATTATTTTTAAACAGCTCATAATGTGTAAGAGCTGTTAAATAGTTTCATTTTTTTCTTTATGTACTTTTAAGAATGACAGAATTATTGACTTAACCTGATAAAGACAGACATCTTTATTGGTCTTTTTTCCTTAATTAGCAGAAAGAAAATTTTCTTGCATTTTCCTTAATTAGCATAAAGTCAAAATATAATTACTTTCGAATATTAAAAACTTTAGTGCTTAAAGTTAATAGTGGTTGTAAATTATGTTTACATGAACGAAAGAGCGTTCATTAACTCCAATTATAATATTTAAATAGACCATTAGGACTAACCCAATACATTATATATTGATACTACTAATTGTATACGTTTTATCTGGATGCACACGCTCTGATCATTTCTGGAAAAAGATATACTATACTACATAAATAAATAAGTATAATATAGTGAGGCCATTATAGGAGGTACGTAATTTGTGCTTCCTATAATCTGTTAACTTGCACAAATAATATAAAAAATTCTTTATATATAACTTAAACACAATAATAAGTGGCCGTTGAGCCATGTTTCAACAATTTTTTAAAAAATAATTTTTAATTTCAAAGTAAAAAATTACCCATCTCTCTTGTGAGCCATTATATGCATGAAAATAACTTGCAATTACTAAGAGGAAATATGGCTATTTTGGTCAAAATTCTAGGAGGTCGAAAAGTTTCTTCTTTTGTTTTGGGAGTGCTATTTTAGGGAGTTGTGGAGTTTGTAAAAACATGCGAAAAATAATATAAATATTTTTCAGTAATAACAAAAGATGAAAAATAAAAGGAATTTTCACCAAAAACAAAAGTTATTTTCAAATTTTAACTTGATAAATTATGGCTCTTATATTGATAATAGTTTTTCAAATAATAAGCTAAGCACATATTGTTATATTTCCAAGGATATTATATTAGATTAAAAGAACTCTTTAAGCAAAAACAAAAAGATGTTTTTATTTTCAAAGTAAATAGATTTTATGGTAAACAGTATTTCTATTCCTTAAAAATAGAAATAAAATTTCATACAACTTGTCTTCTTCTCGTCTCATTCATGAAATTATACTGAATAAATAATAATTATAATAAAATAAATCGATTTTGAGAATTTACTGGAACATACTATAATTGTAAAATGGGCTTGAAAGTGTATGACCTACTAGAAATAAAAGCAGCGCACGGCAAAGTTATTGCAGTTTCCCATTTGCTGGCTTATACGGATTAATTAATAAAGACTATTTTGACCATATCATATCGTCTACTTTACATGCTTAGAAAGATATATATATATATATTTATAATTAAAAAAGATAATTTTATTAATTTAACTTTTAACAATTTTAAATCTTTTTAAAAAATCTAAATAACATGAACAACTAATATGAGACGGAGAGTAGAATATATTAGGTGTATTATACAATGCATTCATTGTATTCTCCCCAGAAAATCGATTTTTGTGGGACCAATAATAACCTCATACACGTCTTTTTCCTCATATATTCAAACTCAATCTTTGTTTTTCGGGAAATTAGCATTTTAGTCCCTCAAATATTGGAAAAATTATTATATTGGTCCTTGTAACTTTTTGTTGAATATATGTAACTTTCAATTAATTAATATATATGCATTTTGTATCCCTCCTTATGTATGTTTATACAAATTTAACGAATTATTTCATAAAAGTTGTTTAATTCATGTATTGGTATGATATGAATTGTTATATACATCTAATGGTCATTTTGTCAGTTTCATTGAAAATCATTTCTCTAGCTCACAAAAATAAGATAATAAAGTCTACGTATGTTTCACCCTCTTCGTATTTCACTTATAATGCTATATTGAGTATGTTATTATTGTACGCAATTACTTTGTTGGTATAATCTTTAAAGATTAATGACCAAACTGCAAAAACCAAATAAACCCCTAAACGTGAAGGACAAGTTGGATTTTTAAAAACAATCGTAGCTAAATATAACATCCAATCATATTTTGTCACTTTTATAGCGTATAACAAACTCATTTTTTATCTCTGACTATGAAAATTATATCTTAAATTAATTACTCTTTTTAGATATATTAGTATTCTTAATTTTGAATCTTAGTTATTTGAATGGAAAAGTAAGTACGCATACAATGGAGTACTGGTTTTCTACTAAAATAATTTATTTTTCTCTTTTTATTTACTTTAAACTTGGACATGTGTAATTTTTCTTAATATTTAAACTTGTAAAGGACAAATAAAAAAAAAACAGAAAAGCAAAAGAGGAAGAGCAATTGGGCGTCAAAGTCAAAATTAGAAAGTCCTATAAATGCATGAAAAACTGCAAATGCAGGTGACAAAGGCTGCACAAGAGACCATTTGTTCACAGTGCTACAGTGAAAAAGCCAAACACAGGCTCAACCACAAGTGGCACATTTATAACTTTATTGGCAATCAGAAAAGAAAAGAAAAAAAGTTCATTGGCAATATTTACAAAAAGAATTAAGTAGTCTACATTATTTCAACTTAAAAATCTGAAGTTTGTCTTCATTAGATAAACTATTATCGGTGGAACTAAAAATTCAACGAAGGAAGTTCCCGTTATCCTATGGACTTACCTATTTTACGTTTTCTAAGAGCTCTTATTAAAATTTAATTTTTGTCCCAACCCCACACGCCCATGACAAAAAATAAAGGTACAATTATAATAGACTTTATACTATTACTAGTCTTTTATTATTCTTTAACATCAAAAGAGTAGAAAGATCTCAACATTATAAATAATAAGATTTCGGTTCACCTAATTCATCACTTTGCGTTTAATATATTTAGTTTAAGGAATCTAAGTCAAAAAATAACTTTAGTATCAATGGTGGATCCAACAATGATCTTCCCAGTTCAACATTAAATTTAACATATGTCAATATTCACATAAAAAAAAAAAAAACGAACAAACAACGATTTATAAATAATAATATAACACATAAAAATACCACTAGATTCTTAAATAACTTAACCACACACTAGTATTTTTGACACGATTGACGATGACTAAACATTAAATTACTACGAAGAAAGAAAAAAAAAACTTGAACTAAAATCATAGTTATGCACCAAGAATTTCCACTAAAAACTTTTCTTTCATTTTCTTGGAAAGAAAGCTTAAAAAAAAAAGAAAAAAAAACTTGAAATGTAAAAAATAATATATTTACTTTGATTGTTTCTCCATAGCCATCATCAACAAACATCTTGGAAGAAATCATTTGCCCACTTACAAGTCTCCAAATCTTCATCCAACATTCTATTTCCGTGAATACTTAAAACTTCTGGTAATAATCCCATTCCATCGCTAAAACCTGGTAATAATATATCATCCATCAATGGAGAAGGTGACCGAAAATCGAAGAAATCCTTAAGGAAACTCTGATCCATTAATGGCAAATTATCATCAAACATAAATCCATTTTGATCGTTTTGCATAGCGATTTCCATTCTTTTACTCTCATCATTCATTTCCTGATTGGTAATTTTAGCATCAGGCGCAGCCGCAGCAGCATCATTATTATTATTCTGCCTCAAAACTGAGGTGGGAGAACAGAGGTTTTCACATTCCCCTGTAGAATCATAATCAGATACTGAAGTGATTATATTTTCCTTTTCCAAGGGCGTCTCAATAAAATTAGTGATAGCATCAGGTCCGTGCAATTGAATAGCGGCTATATTATAACTCCTAGCAGCTTCTTCAGCCGTCTCAAAAGTACCTAACCAAACCCTTGTCTTTTTCACCGGATCTCGAATCTCCGCAGACCATTTTCCCCATGGCCTCTGTCTAACACCGCGAAACTTCTTAACATTCTCATCTCTCTTCAAATCGATCACCTTCTTCTTCTTGTTCGAATTCAACGATTTCCTCACATCTACGGCGGCCACTCTCTTCTCAAATTTAATCTCTGTAACGTATTTTTTCACTCGATTCCTCTCGTCGTCATCGTCGTCGCTTGAAGAATCAGTAGCATCACAATCAGTATAACAAATCCGAACAACTTTAGGAGTCAACTTGCTCTGATCATACTTAGTAGTAGTGATAGTTTTGTGGACTACACAATTTTTGATTTTTTGTGAAGTTTTTGTTTCCATTTTTTGAACATGGGAGAGAGTGAAGAAGAAGGGAGTTTATATGAGAAATTAAAGAGAAATAAAAGGAAGAACAAGTCTTGATGAGTTTAACGACTAGTCAATGAGTGTTGTAGAGAGAGTGAGTGAGAGAGAGAAGAGGGAAATATATGGAACAGAATGAGAGATTATATGGGAAGAAGATTTCACTTTTGAGTCATTAGTCAAACATATATACTCTATTTTTTCTCATCTTTTTTCGAATTTTCATTCTAATCTTTTTTAATTTAGTAATTAATTACTTTCCAGAAAAAATAATCTTTCACTAATTAATAATGTAATTTCCTTTATTCCTTATGCGCAATTTAGTTTGAGATAAAGATGTTTTTTTTTAATATTCGTCCTACTGTTGAGATCTTATCCGTATCTTAGAGGTGAATGCTTTGATATTGAATTTTTTTATATTTAAACTTTAAAAAAGAAGTATATTATTTTATAAAAAAGTGTAAATATTTATTCCGCTCCAAAATTTCCAAAGGAAAAACATCTACTTTGAAATTTTGCCTTGCCAATGAGATATAAGCGAATGTAGCGTTGTTAAACCAAATCAAAATAACATGTCTATTGTAGTGAACTACATAAATAATACAATTAAAAGAAAAAAATCGATTTATTGAAACAAAGTAATTTAATTAAACCCAAGGAAGAATATAAAATTATAAATGTATCCAGTATCAAATCTAGATCAATTGTCATTTAGAATTATTATTTTCATTAAAATTGGATTTTATTTTGGTGAGTAATGTTATTTTTTAAGAAATTGAAATGTAATTAACGAAATTAAAATTTTATTCAGCTTAAAAAATGAAAGGCGGTTAAAACGACTCGCCGCATGGGAATGTTGGCCAGGTTAATTAGCCTATCACACCTACGCTCCTTGCTCACCAAGTTTTTGCTCTTTTGTCCCTACGTATCATCAATAATTATTTCTTCTAAAACAAAATAATAATAGTAATACTTTGTAAATAAAAAAAATAACAAAAAACTTTTACACATTGTTTCGGTTCGACGGAATCATAATAGCTTAGTTGGTCGGTTACTGAACTCTAATTTATTGGTGAGGGTTCAATTCCCCAATTATTATTTTTAAAACTCAAAAGAATAAATTATATTAGTATCTTTGTGTAGTTTTCAGAAATATATTTTATTTTCCTTTTAAGAAAAGTAAGATACTAAAATAAAACTGAAAATTAAATGTACTAATTCCTTCTTTTATTTATATTATTTTTGTTGGACTGTAAATAATAATATTATTTTTTGAGACACAGAGAATGTATGAAGTTTCTTACATTATTTTTCTGTAAGGTCCTACTCTATGATTCGTCTTAGACCTATTTTTGATGTGGCTTCATATGATTAATTATTGTAAACATATTATACTCTATTCGTTCATTTCTAATTTGACACGCTTATTAAGAAAATAATAATTGACATAGTAAATTTATTATTTTATTCCAGATAGGATTTCAAAATCAATTGACTCATTAAAGGGGTTCTACCTTAAGAAAACATTAACTCTCTAAATAAATTGAATGTATAATAGATAAACAAATATTATCTTTTCTTGATTTATCAAAAATGACAAATAAAAACGAACAAGTAAAAATTTAAAATTGGACAAGTAAAAAAGGATGGATGGAGTACGTTCTTTGTTCAAACGATTCATCACATTTCGTTTTTTTAGAGTTAAATTGTGCTCCCTATGTCCAACAATACTTGTCCACTATTGATTTTGCACATTTCTTAAGAAACTACAAATAGAAGGATAATTTTACTATATCACCCTTTGAATATACTTCCTCTGTTCACTTTTACTTGTCTTATTCCTAAAATAAATTTTCATTTTTACTTGTTACTTTTGACCTATCAAGAAAAGACAATAATTTTTTTTTCCATGTTTACCTCCAACATTTAATACTTATTTTTCAAATCATTTAATAAGGGATGGTTTGGTAAAATACTCATATCATTAATTTTTTTCTTAATGAGTGTGCCAAGTAAAAGTAAACGGAGGGAGTAATAAATATACTGTCTTGAAAAATGTAAAAGGGAAAATAACTATAATTAATGATAAGGGTAAATTAGAAACTAAATGTAAAATTATCCATTAATTTCATAAAGTGGACAAATATTATTGGACATCTCAAAATAATATAGGAAACAACTATTGTTGGACGGAAGGAGTACAAATTTTGATTAGATTATAAAATGTATTTTATTATTATATTAATATGAAAATTGTGATTAATCTAATAATTTAAAACTCAAAAATTAGTTAAATTAATTCACTAGAATTTTTTGGGACAGATGTAGTTAAAGGATAAGCTGATGCGTCACCAGGCTGATCATCGGCCAAATACATATAGCCGATAATTAATACTATTAAATTCCTCAGAAATCTCACTATACTTTTACTGATTAATACTAAGTATATAATTGATTAAGTAAATCCCTTATTATGCTAATAATCTAAACAAGTGGAGTACTTTTTTTGCTTGTCAACCAAGTACCTAATATTCAAACCCATGAAAATAGTAGTGTAGACCGTAGAGATCAAATTAAATTGGTAGAAAAGGTCAAAAATGGCTTAATCATCGCATTTAAATACACTATTCATTCACTTATTTAGCTGAAAAAAAAAAAAACCTTTTTGATTACATATTTGGCAAAAATATGTTACAAGTTTGTTTTTAAATAAAAATAAATAAATAAACATTTAACCTTTCGAGGTCGGGTTGTTTTTCTTGATTCTTTACATTATAAAAAATAATTTCTATTGTTGAAAAATATAACATATTTTTTATTAAATCGACCTCCAAAGATTAGTTTGTATTTTTCATTTTTTGACGCTAAAAAAAGCTACTTATGATGTCAAAAAAATATTCTTTAGAAATATTTTTTGAGAAACCGACCTTGAGAGGTTGATTATTTATCTTCTTTTTTTCAAAGAGAGGTCGTTTTTTTCACAAATTTGTAAAAATTCGATTTCAATAGGTGAGTTTTTCTCACGAAAAATAAAATTAAAGAGAAAAAAATTAGACAAAAAGTTTTTTAAAAAAAATTGGCAAGAGCATGGTAAGACGAAAAATCAGGTGAGTAATTTATTTAATTGAGAAAGTTTAATAATTAACCAATCATAAAATATTATGTGAATTTTAAAATTGAGAATTGATCATTACTCAAAGGACATAAGTGAGCTAAAAAATATAACAAAATGATATTTTTAGCAAAACAAGTAGATAAAGAATATATATTACTAGATATTTTGCAATAGTTTTAAGAATTATTTTAAGCCCTCCTTTATAAAGCGTAATATCACGTGTTTGAATCCTAAACTACTATACCTAATTGATCATTTTTTATTCATTTGTTAATTATGCAGAAAAAAATAATCTAATCTTCAACTTCTTTCATTATTCTTCATAAATAAAAGTTTCATATTTGTTTTTATTTTCTTAGTTTACTATGTGTTGCGTATTTGGTTGGAAAATATCAAAAATAAAATGCATTGATTCGGTAACCATATGAAATTGGTTAAATCACAACATCTTTTATTTGTTCCATTATTAAAAAAGATATGTTTCGTAATTGCTATTCCTTGCACTCCAAGGTATCAAATTAAAAGATTTTCAAATTATAAGTAAGTTTTTATAACGGTGGATTCAAACTCTGATGTTTATGAGCTTTATTTTTTAGCAACTTAGTACATAATAATAATTGAGTTCTTGATTGAATTCTTAGTAATTATAATGGTTTTTCGACTTTTCGTATAGTGAAATTATATTTTATAAACTAGTTTGTTTAATATTATATTCATTTTTTAACATCAATTTAAAATTAATTTTAATCCGTCGTTAAAAGAATTTCACTTTTTCTAACTATACAAATGTCTAAAATTTATTTCACACCATAAAGCCTACCTATTATAGACCATAGTTTAAGTGGATAGCAAGAGTCACAAATTCAAAGAAGTTCGTACAGGTGTAACAAAACTACCTATTATAGACTACATAACAAAAGCCAGCAAATAGCATTTTTTTATTTGCCTAATATACTTATTTCCATTTATATAGTCATTCTAACGAGGTTGAAAGTGATGCCATTTCACTCATTTAGATATCAAATATGAAAGTTATGTTCGTTTCCGCTAATAATTTTGATTGTTCACAGATATATTTAAGCCTTTTCATTTGTGATTAAGTTACATACACCGATAATGTAAATTTAAGCTTATAAGTCATGATATTTTGAGTATAGGGCCCAGGTTTTGCCCTTTGGAGTTATTTTCACCATTTCATATCCATGTATATACATACACTCAGCGACAAAGACAAAGACTCAAAATTAGATGAAGAGTCTGTTCAAAATACGTCTAATTGGCTTCAATGATTGAGTTTGGTAAATGACACCTCAGGTTGAAAATAAATCAGGTCATCTCTTAAGGGAACAAACATCACTTTTCATAATTGTCATGACCTCAACTTTAATTTGTTGCTTTCTAGGACAATGATTCATCGATCAAATAGACAAATACTGACTGACGACCATAAAGGCATAAACAACCAGAAATTACAAGTAACAGTAATAGGAGGACCTAAGACAATCTATTAAAATCAATGTTAGCACAAAAAGAAGAACGAAAACTATACCATTAAATTAAGCACGGAGGCTCATTCATCTGTTTCATTATTCTTTTATCCAATCTTTCAGATAGAACTATGATAATAAGAAGATGAAGATATCCCACCTCAGCAGATGGAATGATAGTGCTCACACACGTTATAGAGAGCGTATATCTAAAGTAACAAACACGGTTGGAAATTAAATATGAAAAATGTTAAAAGTTTTATACAAACCATTGAAATCAAAGCTGCAACCTTAATCCAGATAAATAACACATCCTTCAAATGTTCGCATCCATACAAGAATCCATTTTCTTGGAGAGGTCAATGTTTAATGCTATTCTACACTTGTTGATTGAGAAAGTAGAGACAATAGACAAATGAATTAAGACCCTCACATGTAATATAAATATCTTAACCCATAGCATACTTCTGGGTCCAAACCCGGGCAGTTGATTCGTATTTGGCCCTGTCTGTCTTGTACATGTGAGCAATCTCTGGCACCAGGGGGTCATCAGGGTTTGGGTCCATCAAAAGTGAGCAAATTGAAAGAAAAACCTGAATAAATTCATCTATATGCACACTTGTAAAGATAAACCAATTACATTGGTCTAGAAGAGCTGTACAAAGAGAATACATCAATCCATGAAAACCACTGATGATACTGTCAGAGAACTGAGACATGATTATATTCAGCAACACTGTTAAATGGTAATGGACATCTTACATAGAACTTTAACTGTTTTCACCAGTACTTCAACAGCTAGAATTAGAAACCACTAAGAGGCCAAAGAAAAAGTCCCTAATTATCTAATGTCCAACTAAACTGTTTCCTTTTTTAACATGTCAAATTTTATTTCATATCCAGCTATCCTGCAGATTATATACTTCTTTTGGCCAAAATCCTTCAGATTATATACAAAAAATCAATTTGCAAGGGCTCTTGTGAACCATGACTTACAAGGCTCTAATAAAATATTTCTGTTTCTTTAGCTTGTATTACTTCTCAGAAGATAAAAGGTAGCTTGAAAAGTAAGAACGAACCTTGGAGATAGTTAAGGCAGGGCTCCACTGCTCCGTCAATATGTCCAGGTATATACTGCCATTACTGTTAATATTTGGATGGAAAACTTTTGTCCTAAAAGCAACCTGCAAAGATACATCCATAACTGTAACACAATAATGTTGACAGGAGACCAACACATGTATGCGTAGGCACACGTCAAAGTTCCACCAAATATTGTCTGATAACTGTCATAGTTGAGTTTTCAAATAGTTGGACATATACATATTTTTTTGATACATGCTATGAAAGTGTACAGAGAGAGAAAGAACTATGTTGATATTAACCATGATTTCTTTCCAGAGAGAAGCTATTGCACATTCTCAACCCTTAACCAAGAAGAAATTTGTTCATTAAAATGCCGTAGTATTCTGTGCTGCTGACTTTACAGGCAGCAGGAAGATCCTAGTGTGTTCCATGTTTGTTTGTTTTTTTGATAAGGTGTTTTAGATGAAAAATATTATACTCGTAAGATGTTCCCCTGGAGATCCCCTGCACACATGACTCTCAACTCTTAATTAGTAAGTCAGTCACCAATAAGCCTAAATTCCATGACAATGCTCCCACTATTCCTCTTTGGTCACCTATCAGGCAATCGTGAAAAAAAGTCAAGCACATGCAAAATAAACAAATTGATGAATCAACCCTCTCCCCAATCTAAAAATATATTCACTATTTTCTCGACTTGAGTTAGTTCATGCAACTTGGAAAAATTGACATCTCAGCTATCCAACAGGTGTAATCAGCAAAACCTACAAGAAACAAAACCAGCAATGGATCCACCACTGACACATCACAAGTTCGCAGCCCAGATCTACTTAGTCTGTTGGGTGCAATGTCCTATAAGCTATGCTCCATGACCAGGAACACATTACCAGAAAATCTATACCAACATTCTCATTCAGAGTTAAATTAGAACACTTTCAGAATCCAACAGAACTATGCTCCAAGTAGTAAACCTGAAAAATAAATAGGGCATTGGCAAACAGCAGAACATTAACTCAAAGTAATTTGAATCATTTCATACCTTAGGAGGCTTGAATGGATAATCCAGAGGAAAATGGATAGTAACTAAAAATACACCGCCAGTATAAGGACTGTCTGGGGGACCCATAATTGTGGCCTGCCAGTGAAACATGTCCTCTCCAACGGGGCCTGTTACACATGGTACAAAGGCAAGGAAGACAATAACAGTCAATGATCGATCACATAGCATGTACATCCCTTACAAAGATGCAAGAATATTTACACACCTTGTTGAAAAATTAACAAATTACAGAAGGTCCTACAACACAACTAAAAAGCTTACAAGGTACTCTAGTACAATATCTCCAAAAGGACAGAAAAAGGTTAAGACTCAGATGGAAACAGGAATAGCATTTCAAGGACTATGATACACATAATGCACTGGGATGACAGTGTATAATTCTCAGTGAAAGACATCTAGGCAGGGACTACTTTTTATTGCAAGGCTTAAATACGAATGATATAGTTCTCCATCAACACATGAGAAGAACAAACACAGAGTGGGATGCCTGAACAGAATGCACAATGAATGAATGAATGATATACAGTAAAACAACACTTCTTACTTGCTTCAAGAAATTATACATTGCCGTGTCGGTTATGTCAAGATAATCCACTATGCAAAACCTTCACGTATAAACCTTTTTCTTCTTTTCAATCAAGTCACTTTTTCCAAATATTTTAAAATTAAACAGTAAGTGAATGTGACGACCTACTATATAGATAAAAAGGAATCAATACAGAAAAACTTTGCAGTCTTCATTAGAAAATCCAGAACTATGCTGAAGGATGGAGCAACTAGAGATGCTTAAATTCACCAATTTTTCTTATAGCAATGCCTAAACTATAATCCCCGAGGACTGCTCTTCATAATCCAGAAAGCACACAAAAGGATGAGAACACAGCACTAGATGATGCTAAAAAAATATAGTTGACCTCACACGAGAAGGCTTTGTCAAGGGAACCAGGCATTGACTGTCCAAGAATAAACCTATTAAAACATTGAGTGGAACTTCTTTTTCCGAGAACGACACAAAGTTTGACTCCCATACAGAAATTATCATGGGAGATAGCATACTCAATCATTCCCAGTCTTTACCACCTTTAGTTGGCCCAGCTTAGCTGTGTAATACCTTCCCCATATGGAACCAAAAATTACTCTAAAGTACTTGGCATTTCCGTATGTCAATTAAAGGCAGAGCAGTAAATGAAAGAAGCAAACTCGAGGTAGGCAACATTTTATGAATTAAGATCAAGCTCATGTTCCATTCGAGTAAATTTTGAGTTCAAGCTTGTCCAATTCATTGGTAGACGTGAAGCTCGTTTTAGCTCCATTTTTTAATATGTTCTTCTTAGATACAAACAACCAACATGCTAATTAAACTAATCATTTTCCGGTTATTGGGTAACTTGGAAACTCTAACAGAAGAGCAAATGACTTTTATACATTTATGAATGAAAAAGAGGGTAGCAAGTACTGTCCATGCGCACACCGTGAGTCAAACGGAACTTTCCCGGGTTCTGTTTGACTAACAATCAAGCAACAAAACAAGCTCGAAATTTGTTCAGTTCACAAATAAATGGGACCTGTTCGAGTTTGACGAGCCTAGTCAAGTTCTGTTCGTCAACATATTGTTCAGTTACAACTCTAATTAAAGAAAATTGGCAAAGAAGTGTTGGGGCTAATAAGTATAGACTATAGAGAAAATGAAAGGCAGAATGGAACAACCTAAAATAGAACTACTAACCAGGGGCTAAAGTACAAAAGTAGATACATAATATAGTGTGTGATCAAACAATCAAAACACAGATAATGATAATGACCAGGTAGCATATGATTGAGAGATTGATTGTGTAATGAATGAATAATAAACAATTAAACTTTACAACAACTTCTCAGTTCACGTGCATCACATTATTTTCAGAGTATCCAAATAATTTAATTGACAGAAAGATCCATCAGAGACGAGGAGATATTCTTAAAGTTACATTTGTCTTCTATTTCTCTCCTAGATAAAGAGAGTATAGCATTTGATTTGAATACAAATATGTTAACACAATTCAATTTACTTTCTATATCAGCGTTCAAGAATTGATCCAGGACAGACAATCAAGCATCAAAAAACAAGGTATAAAAAAATGCAAACCATCTCATCAATGTTGAGCCTAAATAAATAAATCAATTTCTGAAACTAATTAAAAGTTTAACCTGATTTGAGTAGCAAGTAAGAAACAATTAGATACTTACACAAAAAAAATTATACATAACAAAACAAAATTACCAGAAAATTCAAAACATTACGCAATAACACAACCAACATTAAATAATAAAAAGCATGTACTGAGAAAAAGGAAAAAAGAAGGATACCGGCGCTGCAAGAGGTGGGAGGATCCTTCTGAAGATCCTTGAGTTCCTTCAATATCCGTTTCGAAGCCATCAAAGCGAAAAATAACCGAAAGAAATACTATCAAAGAGAAGGAGATGGAGATCAAATCTGGGAGGGGAGTTCTTTTTTTGTTTTTTTTTCAAACAAACAAACAAACAATTTTATTCATCTTCCAAAACACAGTTGATTTGAGAGAGACATACAACCCAATTCTTCCCTACATGTGGAATATAGGGGTGATCTACCTAAGCCCTTTGATTTGGGAGGGGAGTTCACCATTGTTAGAGTATAAAATGTTGGTGTTGTAGTTGTGACTAAGAGAAGCTAGCTTGTCAGCCACTTGATTAATCTCCTTATAGCAATGTGTTATAGCGTATTCACTTTGATTGAATAAGTCCTGCAGCCTTTTGACTTTCATTTGATATTGGCCTTCTTCTTGACGCAATCCACCAATAACTTGGAATCACTCTCTGCCTGCACATTTTGGTACCCATTATTTCTGCACCAAGACATTCCAAAGAGTAAAGCTACTGCTTCTGCCCAGTTGCTACTGCCTTGTCCTAATACCAATGAGAAAGCTATGATGAGTTTGCCTTCATGGTCTCGAATTCGAATTGGTCTTGTCATTCCCAATAGTTGAATTTTTGACCATTTTGAACTTTTAAATTTTAACAATTGCTTTCTTACTTTTAAAAATAATAATCAATGATCGAGCTAATTTTCGCGCATCTAAACTAATTTCATGAAATCCATGTTAGTTCCTAATTTACTTTTATCATTCTATTACATTTTTAAAGATATTGTATTTATTATATTTAAATGGTGATATAATAAAATTATCTTTTTATTTAAAGTTTTTTTTTTTAGAAGGGTGTGCCAAATTTACGGCGAGAACTATTGTTGGATGGAGGGATTATTTCAAAAGTTAAATAATACTCGTAGTATTCAAAATATGCAATTCGAGACAAACTTTGAGTAATTTGTTTTGCTAGGAAGATACAAATATAAAAGTAAAATACCAAATGCCAAAACCCTGATTAGCGTTTCCTCTCCCACCCCCTGCTCTAAAACCTCAAGGAAATTGGCACACTCCAACTATTCCAGCTTCCTTCTCCGGCCGAACAAAGATGGAGTACGTTAATCCCGAAGGTCTCCGTTTAGATGGTCGCCGTCCCATGGAGGTTTCTTTCTCCCTCATCACTAAATTTCTACCTTTTTTCATCGTTATCTTCATTCTCTTATTACATTGATTCGTCTGTGCCCGTGTTTACTTTCAGATGAGACAACTTCGTGCTGAAATAGGGGTTGTATCGAGAGCAGATGGGTAACTACTAAGACTTCTTTCTAATTGCATCTTTAAGTTATTCTATACGTCAATTTGTAACTAATTTATCTTTTTTGAGTTTAATTAATTGGTTTGGTGCAAAATATGGGTAAGTTCTATAGTTAGGATATGTTTTTCATAGGCTGCTATTTTTTTTGTACCTGCAACTGAGTTTGTTTTATCTGATTATTTGCAGTTCCGCCTCTTTTGAAATGGGTAATACCAAAGTCATTGCTGCAGTTTATGGTCCCAGGGAGGTAAATTCACGTAATTCTGACTCTTTTTGGATTATGAATCAAATTATTTGTTGTTTGTTGGTATTATTGTCAAGGTGAAGTAATGGTTTTGAACTGAAAATAAAAGGAGGGAAGTTGTTTATGTAGAAATAGCAGTTTGTGTGATATTGTCTTCCATGATGGAGGGAATGTGGCTTGGTATAACAAGAATTTTTTATGGGTTGCGTGCTAACTTTTGAAATGTGGGGTGGTGGAAGCCTGGCCTGTTCGATAATTTAGTCTTTTGCACCAAGTTCTCCAAGAAACCTGATCAATTGGTTCTTCATTGATAGGCATGAGAATGGCAAGGCAAGGCAAGGTGGGTCTGGCGTGGAGAAGCATTCTCCCAATCACAAGCCTGCCTCATCCCCCTCCCCCCTCAATGCTGTTGCACCGTATCTCCTTTTATTGTTATCTTAATATTTTTATTTACGCTCATCATGGTTCTGAATTTATAGCATTTAGTATGAAATTTATTAACTTAATGCCTAGCATCAGTCAAGAAATGAGAAAATAATAAGAAAATGATAAGCTAATGAAATGAAATGTCGTAAAGTATAAAGTAAAAACCTATAAAGGTTAAGAGAGACAAATAGAAGGAAACAAACAGTAAGCCTGATGAAAGGAAAAGGGGAGCTGAAACCATAAAAAAACACATAGGAATTGGAAAAGAATGATAGAACCATTAAAAGCATTAAGGAAGCCATATTTGATATTCCTTGCATCATGTAATTCACAATATACAAAATGCTCTACCAGCCCTGCCATGTGAAGTTGCCTTCCTAAATAATTCATTGGATATCCTGTTGTCCTCATCATTGAGGTTTTCCTTTGATGCAGTAAAGTAATTAATTGATCAGCATTTGAGATGCCTAACAGAACAAAAGTGAAAAAATTGGTTAGCTTTGGTACATTTTTTTGATAAGGTATATAATTTTATTAATAATAGGAAAATCTCCGGTATACAAGCAATAACTACATACCTAGTGAAGTCCCACAAGTGGGGTTTGAGGAGGGTAGAATGTACGCAGACCTTACCCCCTTACCTTTGTGGGGGTAGAGAGGCGGTTTCCGATAGTCCTTCCACTCTAAGGAAGTATAATCAAAGCAGGATTGAATTTTATTAAATTTAATTGGTTAACACGTGTGTAGGAATAAGGAGTTTATTGAGATTGATTCAGGCAAAGTATTTTTGTTTGAGTTAATGCTCGCTGATGAAGGGTTTTAGCCTAGCAGGAAAAAAAAAATGGAAATAGGATACTGCTATTGTAAAAGACCTGTGTAAATTCGCACTTCGTCCGTTTTAAAAGCTTTGTCAATTTGCGAAGTACAACTGTGAATTTGTGCTTGCCTTCAGGCATCTTCTCCATAATTTATTTGGTTTGTTGTTTTTCGTGTCAGTTGGTCCTGCAGTAATGAATTTATTGAATGAATAGTTAAAAAAACCGATACATCACTAGGTTGTACCCTTCGGAGTGGCCCAGTGGTTTGGGCTTGGGACTTCCATGTTGGACGTCTCAAGTTTGAAACCCCTTGCCAATGAAAACAAGGGGTTTGCCTTCTGGGTCAAGCTCGTCGCACCGGGCTTGCCTAGTTACCTTTCCTGTGTGGTTTGCAAGCTATTGAATAGGAGCGGGGATTTTACCTGGGCCCACCAAAAGGGTAGCGGCTGCGGGTTTCCCTTGTCATAAAAAAAACATTACTAGGCTGTAAACTTTATCACGGGGACTTGAGAGGATCTTGATTCACTAGGAGTTAAAATTTTGAAATGCATACTAGTTATGTCTAAATGCCAATTACTGTCTTCAACATAGAAAGTGTTATGTATAAGAAGTGTTTATCAAGGATTAGAATAAGCAGGAGGAATTGTGCAAAGGATGTAATTACCATTGCACCAAAATCAATTGTTGTATGTGCTAGCATGTCAAAGTTATAGCTCTCAACGGAACTTCTGTTTCTGCTGAAAATGGATAGTGTTGCGGAAGTTTAGGTTGAATTTAAGGATCCTAATCATGTTGAGTGCGTAGTATGGATGCATCATTGCAGAAAACTGCCTAGAACGGTATTAAGCTCAATTATAGAAGATGGCATCCAGTCCAGTTTTTGCGGAAGAAAGCTCCTAAAGATAATGGATGTTGCAATTATAGAGGATCAAATTAGTGCCTGTTGTCCTTGGGTGCTCAGTGCATTGAACATCCAACAAGGAAAATGAGGGAAAATTTACACTTGATGCTTTTATTTTTTTGAAGTAAGAGAGTATCACACTGGTATGCAAACTGGATACCAGTATATGCACATTTACAAAAAGTATCTATTCACTACCACTGTGATCAATGATAAGGATATCGGTCTTAATTTTGCTCTATATAAAGGTTCATTCAAATGTCTCAATTGTTAGTTTCATCATTCAGGTTCAGAACAGGAGCCAACAGATGAATGACCAGGCACTGGTAAACTACCTTTCATGATGAATTCTTCTACTGCAAGATGTATAGCCTTAAAAGTGAGATGATATGATCTTTACTTGCCACTCTTTTAGGTACGTTGCGAGTATAGCATGGCTAATTTCAGCACTGGCGATCGCCGGAGAAAAACAAAGGGTGATAGGTGATTCCATGTTACCTTGTCAGTCTTTTTTTTCCTTCTATTTTATGTGTTTTCAGTTTTCACCCATGCGACGATATCATCTTGCTCTGCTGACAGTTCAATTATAATTAAAAAAAATCTGCATGTGTGCTTGAAAATTCTATGGACAATATTCTACAGAACTGGTGGTGGTAGAAGAACAGTTATCCCAGCTCTGAACTGTATCTATTTAGTGGTTCAAAAGATTGAAGGCATACAGAGCACTAACGGTTATTGGGTGGACAAGAAAACATCTTCTATAGGTGCCAGGCTTTTGTGGGTAGTTCGTAAGGGCGTAAGGTATAGTGATGTGTGGATTTGGTCCACACGTCATGGGTTCAAACCCTGCCTCCGACACAAGCCTGGTATTTATGTGGGAAGGGTAGAGGGCTGGCTTTCCACCGAATTTTAAACCTTGAGCCATTAGTCCTTGCTGATTTCTTGGTTATATTTAAAAAAGAAAATATTCTATAACCTAATGGAAGACTTTGGGGGGCTGTTGAAGCACTTGTCCAGCCAAGAAAGATGCTGCTAGGATACTAGGATAGTAACTGTAGTCTGAAGTAGAAAAGGAAGCAGAATCTTAGGAATACACTTGGTGCCCAAAGAATATAATTTAATGGTAAGGCTGCATAAGACGGTTGAACAAAATTTCCACAGACAATGCAAAAATTATCTTGAAATGAAGCTAGGTAGTAAACACAGTTCACGAATCACTAATCTTAGTATGCCAATTCTTAGTTTATCATCTATAATTACCTACAATTAACCAAGAAAATTATTCAATCTATGATATTTTTTTAAGGAGAAATTATTCAATCTATGACACCGGCAATTAACTAAGAAAAGTTATTCAATCTGTGTTACTTCTGGTTACACGATGTCTTTTTGATGATACCTTTGTTATCAATTCTTAGGAGATCCACAGAGATATCTCTTGTTATTCGCCAGACAATGGAAGCTTGCATATTGACACACCTGATGCCTCGCTCTCAGGTTCGTGGTCCGCTTAATATCTTTAACTTGAATAAGTTATGTAGTCTGACCTCCATTTACAGTTTCTTGATATTTTGCTTTTCAGATAGACATTTATGTCCAAGTCCTCCAAGCAGATGGAGGTAATCAGCACGGTGTTTTAGTGTTCTATTCTTCTGTTGTTCTCCTTCAGAATCAATCAGAAAAGATATTTAGCTGTCTGGCGGCTGCGTGCAGCCCATATTTTGCAGTTCTATTATATTTTCCCTCTAGAAGTGCATTCTAACTAAGTTTAGCGCATTATTTAGGTACAAGATCAGCATGCATAAATGCTGCCACACTGGCACTAGCTGACGCCGGGATTCCCATGTGTGATCTTGTCACATCGTGCAGTGCTGGATACCTGAATAGCACACCTCTTCTTGGTAAAATTAATTCTGAAAAATTTAGTTGATTTTCCGGTTCTTTATTTTAAAAATATCGTTCTTTTCCAGTATTAATATGTGAATGATCTAGTTGACATTACTCGTTAAACAGATTTAAACTACTTGGAAGACAGTGCTGGAGGTGCTGATGTCACTGTAGGAATTTTACCTAAGTTGGACAAAGTGACCCTTCTGCAGGTTTGTTGACTCCTATTGTCAGTAACAAATGAAATAAGGCTTTTGGCCGGGTGAATCGATGAATAACCTTCTGTGCTGCAGATGGATGCTAAACTACCAATGGATATTTTTGAAAATGTCATGCAATTAGCAGTTGAAGGCTGCAAAGCAGTGGAAAGCCACATCCGAGAAGTAAGACTGACAACTCGTTGCCTTCTTACCTACTTCGTATAATTGTTTCTGTAAAATTTTCTACTATCAGCATCTCCTGTTGCTCTTTTTGCAGATATTGTTAGAAAATGCTCAGACATTGGTGACTCGCCAAGGGTATGGCTCTTAACAGGCTGACAAACTTTTATTGAGTTTTTGGTAAGATGCTGCTCTTCCTGATTATCTAATGCTGGTGAACTTTTTTGGTCAAGATTGCTAATGTTTTCCTCAAGGAAAATGAGAAGCAAAGAAAATTTGTGAAAGTCTTGGTTGTTTCTTCCATATTATTCTTGAAGCATTCTTTATCTCCTTTTCTAGCGGGGGTGGGGGTTAAGGGTGGCTTTTGGAATAAAAAAATATGTTCAGTCAAGTACCATGATAATTTTTTGTGGTGACAAATAATTGAAGTTTGCTGAGGGAAAATATATTGCAATCAGTGCAACGTATAGGCTAGTCTGTACTCTAATGAGTTCATTTAATTAGTACTATGGATAATATATGGCGGAATCTTGTTTATTTAGAAAACGAAAGGTCTTGTCATCTTCTAGCATAAATTGGTAATTTTCAGATTTGACATAGTAAAATGGTGTCTCAAATTTTTCTTGGGGGGAAGATAGTGTACTATATTGAAAACAGCCAATTGCCACTAGGACTACAATCTGTGCCAATTAAGAAAGTGCAATTTATACTTAAATCACAACGTTATCTAATTCCTTTACCTTTTCTGCATGATACAACACTCAAAAAATCAGTCTACCTTTTCCTATTTAATTGTTTTAAAGCTGTAGGTACTTATCTATGCAGATTCTCTGACCCATGGTTTATTCTGCTTGTTTCCAGATTGCTGCAATTCCTGAAGGGAAAAAAAAGGAGTCCTGGATTTGCTGCTGCAATTTTTTAAAACAATGGTTGATCAAAATGTATTAGAGTACACTATTCAGCCAGAGCTTGTGGAGAAATGAGTTCTCCTAGTGTTTCTTCGCTTTGCCTATTGTCTTTTTCTGCTATGTCACAGTGCTTGTAGGCTGTGTATTTATGGATCCCTCTTGAAATTGATGATTAATGTGCAAGTTAAAATTATTGGAAAGCTTTGCAGTGTATACTTCAAATCACAGGAAAGTAGGTTTGGTCTAATACGTCACCAATCATCAAGACAGCCAGTTACACAAAACTGAAAAATACATTGCAATGCAAACAACTTGACTCTTCAAAAGACACAACACCAAGCAGCCATTCTAAAAAAACGATAGGCTTTGGTGGCTCAACTGTATAACACTTTATAACATCATTAACAAGCAAATAAACCTAGTATAGAGTTTACAGTCTCTCATTAAGCTGTAAGCTGTAAGCTGCTGAGCATTACTAAAATGTTTCTGCCGGGACTTTGAAGGATCAAAGATCACAAAAACTCGATGGCACAGCCACAAGCTCTACACGACCTGTCCATTCCTCTCCTGGCTTCAAGGTAATGGGTTTCTCAATTGCTGCTCCATCAACACAAAGCATCTGCTTATACTCATCGTCGCCAAAATCCGCCATTGCTTTGGCTTTCTTCTCCCATGGATTCCACACCACTGGAAAAAGACAACGATACCAAAAAGTTTTAGCTAAACAAATTATGATTGGTAGGATCTTTCATGCTTCTTTGGCAACTTCTATCATCATGCTATAATGCACCAAAAGTTTCTGTAATACTACAAAATAAATTGTCAATGCCCTAAGTCTTTGCCAATGGAGGAAGTACCTCTCTAGGGATTACAGATATTATCAGGTCTTTTAAGAGAAGAATACGTGACTAGAGATACTGAAGTAAATCCTGGTAAAAATTTAGCCTCAAGGGTACAACAAATGTTAGTGGATACTTCCAAATGAGGACATTATCTCCCTCCATGTTAAATTGAATATACTCACCAGTATCTGGCAATCCTTCCTTCCTTATCAGATATGTTCGTTTCCTTTCATGATCAAGAACAGCGATGCGATTTGGAGAACTAAGGTAGACACGGTCCATCTGCAAGAAACATGAATACTTGTTAATCCTAGAATAACAGGAATACCTTCCAGTTAAAAGAACAATCAATTTACAAAGGTAGAAATAATGCCATCAAATGCTAAATATTTCGACTTCTTCCAAGTAAAATTCAGAAACAACATAAGATGTTAAGTGTCATTTCTTCAAATGGGTGAAAAGGAGCAAAACGATTAAAGAGGACAGAAGTAGCATGCAAAGTGGATTTTCTTTCATGCGTATTAAATTAGATGTAAACAAAAAATTGAAGTGATTATCAACAAATATAGCTAGAGAAAAATGTTTAAAATGTCAGAATTAATTTCCTTACATCAAGACAGAGTCTATTTGGGAACAACTCTTGATAAAGAAAAGAATATTTGAAAGATTGGCAAACCTCAATCCATGTCTAACCAACTGAAGTTCCTTCAAATTCCAAAGGAAGTCTAACCGATTGAAGTTACTATCTTCGATATTTGAAGGAACTTCAATTCGTGAGACATGGACTTAGTTTTGACAACCTTTGAAATATTCTTTCCTTTGTTTTGTCTCGGCTGCGAATCGAACCTGAGACCTCATGGTGGCCAACCCACTTCATTAACCACTAGGCCACATCCCTTGGATGCATGTAAATATATAGTTCTAACCTTTTGACATTTTGATCTAGCAATAATTGTTGATAATTACTTGAATTTTCTTGTTTTTGTATTTATTTATTTTTTTACATCTAATTTAGTAAAGCATGGAAGAAATCCCACTTTGCTTGCATACCTTCGTCCTCTTAATCTGTTTGCTCCAAGTAGATTAAGGACTAAGGAGAGACTGCAAGGACAATGTCTAGACAATTAGCTTTAGAGCTATAATACATACACTAATGGAGTAAATGGCCATAAACATCCCTCAATTATACCCAACGCTTAAGCCACATCCTTGCCCTATCACAATAAGCAAAAATCAGCCTAAACTATCCCAAAACTTACAAGTTACTTCCCTCCGTTAGTTTTATGTTCAGAAATAATGGGTTCAACCAGAAGCACATGACTATCCCACAAATCCAATACATTTGTCACCTTCCCTATGTTATGCCACTTGGGAAATGAAAGCTGGAGCTAATGCTAAAAAGATTCAGCGAACCTTAATATCAAATCAAATTCTTCAGTTGTACTGTTGTAGAAACAAAACAATAATATTCTTACCAAAAATTACAAAGATATCTATATCTTTGATATTTTCAACACATGAATAATTGGTTATAAGTAAACTTATAAATTGTTTTATAAATTCCAAGTGAGTAACTATTAATTATACATAGAAGACTTCAAGTTATAAAGGTAAAGTTACACATGAAGTAAACTATTTTAAAGGGGTCATTATAATTTTATACATATAAAGGGTTCAAGAATTACAGACGAATTATGTATCTCATTATAAAGGGTCCAAGATTGTCATAGGGTCTTATATAGAGTTACTCTTGAAGATATCTTATGCCACCATGAATGATGATATTTCATCTTTCATCAATAACCACAAAGTTTTGAGATAATGTAACTTGTATTGAAATATGTACCTCAGATTCAAAAGTTATGGCATCTCCTTGTTCCGTAAAGCGTTCTTTCTGGCACAGGTTGTCCAGATAGTCCAGTGTTTCTAAACCTTCGATCCTTATTTCACTGTGGATAAGATTCATGTAATAGTCTAAGATACTGGGAAGAACATAGGTCATTAAATTATTGTGCAACACAATATAATGATGATATTAAACAAAATTGCTGTCTTCTTCTCTGAAATTTGAACTGCTACAAAATTTTCACTGAAAAAAGTACAAAGATGTTGGGGGAGGTGATAAACTCATAAATGCTTCCAACATCAGTAGAAATGTTGATAAACAGTAAGTACAAAATAATGAATAGGAAGCGCCTTCTCTTATAGGAGAGGGGCTATTGAATGAAAAAGAAATTGTTCAAGAAGTGTGAGAAAAAATCATAAAAGAAATAGCTTTCAACTAAAGACGCAGACAATGAAGGAAAGTATACTTTAATAATGTAGCTTGGGGAAACCTTAAGACGGGACATGGGGGAAAAAGGTATGAAGGTATGACATAGCAGCCCAGTTACAAAATAATAAAAAGGGAATAACATACCTTATGTCGGAAACAGAGAAGTATGTATGATAAGCAAATGAGAAGCTGAATTGTTTGCCATTAATGTTTCTGATACGAGATATCAAGGACAAGCTTCCATCTGATGCCAGCGTAACCCGGAGGCGAAACTCAAAACTTGAAAGTATTAATGAAGAGACTCATCAGTAACATCAAAAGCTATAACTGTAAGAAACCAAGTAAGCATAAAACTGACTTTTGACATGAAATACGGTCAGAAGTTGACTTCCATTTCTAGCATGGAAATACTTCACTTTCCTAGCTATCTATGAATTAGTTTTGACTTTTGACATCATGGTCAAAATAACCTAGGTACTATAACTCAGCAGAAAATAATCTTGACAGCTTCCATGTAATGAAATCAACAGCATCCAACTTCCAAGTTAGCTAATTTAAGTCTGTCCTTCCAATTCTTTCTAATCTTTGATATTTATATAGGTGCTGATTTTATGATCATGTTCTCATGAAGTCATTTTCAAAAGCAAAGAGGATTTTGAGATATAAAGACTATATGCATTCAACTTAAAACAATCGCAGATTTTGATATGGACGACAAATAGCTTTTGATTCAATATCTAAAGCTCCATACTGAAACCAAGTAAAGTTTGCTACGCTTGATGACCATACCCGTGGGGCCAGAACTTCAGATCATCTTCTGAAGGTTTGAGCAGCAAGTCAATGAAAGATTTTCCTTGTGGGTCATATGTTAATAAAGATGGAGGGTCATCCTCAATGGTCCAGATTCTGTTTCTTGCAAATCCAAGTTGCTCAAGTGAACCACCATTTCCATACTGCAGCATAATTAAGATAATCAAACAAAATGCTGGAGAGTACTCACTGGAAGAAATTCAATAAGATAGATAGAATTGCACATTCAAAGGTACCTGTGGAAAGCAAGCAGAGATTCCTCCTCGTGTAGCTTTTGGAGACTTGAAGATGCTCTAAAATATAAGAGCAAAATTAGAATAAGAAACAGAAACAGCTTTCACACTTGATCATATCAAATACAGCTTTCCTCTAAGCACATAGCATTGTAATTTGCAAGTAAAAGATGATTTAATAAGTATCCTGTCTACATCAAACACCAAATTGAAATTGTAGGACTAAACACCCTCAATGAGTCAACTTTGCACATTTTGCTGAGTCTTGCCTACGACATTGGAGCAACATATAGTTCCAACCTTTACACCAAAGACAAGTGATATAGATCTCCATCACTAGCCAAAATACAAGCTTTACTCATAAGAATTAACTGCCAGTAAATTGGAAAACCTCACCTTACTGCTATTGAATAGGAGCTCTTCCCCTCGGTCATTGCGCCAAGATGTAACTTGCCCTCCTTGCAAGCTAACCTGAAATAAAGGAAACTGTCAATAACCATAGGAGCATTGAGGAAATAAAGGTCTGCTAATCGGAGATCCCATTCCAATTACAACAGTTCAAATGAGTAATGACATTAACGACTATGTAATTGATAGATGATTTCAAAGATGATTTCCTTCATTAATGATCTAACAGATGCATTTAGAATCATCAAGTCATTAGATCTAATTAAAGTAACAAAGAGTTTACAGAATCTAACCCGTGCAGAGGCACCCTGAGGGTTCCGAAGCACAACCTGTTCAATCCCATTCCAATCTTTTGTTACTTCAGTTGCTGCTGTATGGTCCCAGACTGCTGCATAGTGCCCCATTTGCTAAGCACTTCTTCCTTGGTTCACAATATCTCTAACAAAAATCCTTGAAAACCCTTACTATGCTATTTGAACCTAAAACTGCTTCCAGCAATGAATCGACCAGACAAATGCCTCCAGTATATGTATGATTTTTCCGACTATCTTAAACACAACCCTTCCTGGAATCTTGTAATCTAGTGAACCCCACAATACAAAAAATCTTCAACACCAATCTGCCTTTTCTATTCTGAACTTTTTCACAAACTCTCACATTCAATGTAAATTTACTCAAATTAAACTTTCCTTTACCAGCAAATCAGACTTCTAACTTGAACAACAAAAAGCAACATCATCTTCTTAAGCTACCCCAAGAAACCAACAAAATGTGACATTTGGAAACAAAATGTAGAAGTACCCAAATCCTAGCTAACTTCACGGTGCAGCATGTGATATTTACCTAAGGAAAAAGACAAGTAAATCTTGTAAGTTAATGAAGTAACAAACATACAAAAAGTTAAAAAAATTTACTTCAAAAGTGAACTTCTGTTACCAGTTCTCTAACCTAGACCACAAAATTCTGAACACAAGATAAAATCCCAAGTTTCAAAACTTTAACAGATTCAGTAAAATCAAGAATTGTCTTTTTTGCACCCCATTTCTAACAACCCCCATTTTTAAAAAAAGTAGTGAAAATGTACCTAATATTTCCAGAAATTACCAACAAAACTTCCAAAGAAAGTAAACCCCATTTCAAGGAAGCAACAAAATATGAATAAAATAGAGGAAAACCTTAAAGATCTCGACTTTATTCAATGCACAGAGTGTCATGTAAACAAGATGGAAGAAGAAGTAAACAGTGCATTAATTAACAGCAATTAAGACTTAAAACACAGATAATAAAGAATAATAAAGGTGTTGAACCTTACTTATATCAGGGCTAATCTTGAAAACTTTTCAAGAGATTCAAGTATACTCCTGCATTAACAATTAAAGGGTGTCGCAAAAATTGAATCTTTTTTCTCCTTGACAGAGAGAAACGAAGAGGTACAAGTTGATGCGCAAATGGGGTCAAGATTTTACAAATAAAAAGGGAGGGATTTTTTGGGAGATGCGAAGAGGTATGACTACAGGTGACGATTCAATTTTCAATTATCTTGAGAAAACTTTTAGGGGAAAATAATAAAACAAATCAAATAAGGAAAGAAGTTAAATTAATGGGAGAATGAAAGAGAGCTCAGGTGCTTTTGAGTGATTTCAAGGATGGTGACAAAGTTAGAAATTTTATTAACGATATATATAAAATTTTAATATATATCTTTTAAAAATGTTTTGGTACATGCATGGTTTTTAATATTTATTATTATAGAATAGTTAGATAAAATTTAGTTTAAGGTGTGTCAAAACAAAAATTCAGATAAGGGAAAGAAAAGATAAGAGAAAAAAAGTTAAATGGATTTGTGTTGATCAAAATGGGGTGTATATATAGAGAGGTGTTTAGTAATAGATGATTTGATTGGATTAAAACAAGCAAAATAATTTACCAAATAATACGTAGATGTAAATAATAATAGTTTTACAAAAAGGTTTTTTACACATCAATGATGGACATTCCCTTTTGAGACAACACATCCAACATATATCCAAACACAACTTTTACTTTCAAATGCTAAGGGTTATTCGGTAGTTGATTAGATTTTAAAGTTATACCATGTATTAGTGATATACATAAAAATTAGTTACATAGGATTTGATTATTTATGTATTAATCATTCCATCTACACATAATATTACTTGTGTATGATCTAATACATGTATAACCTACCTTCTAATTAGCTACCAAACGATCCTTTAGGGTGTGCTTGGTATGGATGAAAATATTTTTAAATTTTTTATGTTTGGTCGGTCACAATATTTTTCAATAATAATTTTTCTTTAGGAGAACAGACTTCTTACAAATAAGAAAACTGATTATAGGAATAGAAAAAAATAAGTTTCATAAGTGACATTTCAAATTCATTATCTCTTTCTAAGTTCCATTGCCTCCTTGACCACCCCACTCCACAATCATATTTTATCAATATTATATATAAATATGTTTAAGATAATTTTGTTACTCACATATTAAACATTGAATGAAAAAATGTGAGAAAACTACTTAATTTTTAAAATAAATCACGAAAAATATTTTTTTCCATACCAAACACTAGTTGCTAACGTGACCACACCTATATCACATCACATAAAGATAAATATAAGAGAAATTTTGTGATAGTACATGCATGAATATGGAGTGTATGTGAATAAAGCGAAATAGATATGTAAGTTCATATACAACCAAGCCTCAATTAAATGATTGATCAATTATAGCAAAAAGAATATTATCCATCTGTCTTATGCAAGTCAAATAGTAAATGAAGTTCGAATTTCATGGGCATCAACATCATATATAGGTGTTACATATTAATCAATAAAATGATCGGTTAGAAAATCGTGAGGTTTTAAATTTTAATTTTTGACATAAGCAAGAAAAAATATATTATAATTATATAAATAGAGTTATTCAATATTTAATGATAAAGCTTGCTTTGTAAAATAACAATATATAAATCTTTTATACTTCTTTGACTTTTGTATATTTTAACATAATTCCTTAATTATTGATACATGCGCCGGGTTGATAAGAAATACTAACAAATATCTAATAAAATTAATTAAAATACGCATCGACGCGAACAACGTAATTTTATAAAAAAGAAGTTGGAAATCAACACAAAGACACAGAGACAAGCCTATATATGAAGCAATCTTTTTTATTGTAAAATATGGTGCGTTGTCTTGTGCATGAGAGTCTCATGTGCTTCTCCAACTTTTGCCCATCAAATATCAGACATTATTGTTTCCTCATCTAAACAATAAATACTTCTTTAGATTTGTGCCATGTTCAAGATAGATACAAACTTTAAAAAAATATGTTTTTATAGTGTATATACACATAGTTTGACTTTAAATTAGCCAAGTAATATTACTAGACAGATGACAGTGTACGGTGTACCTATTGAATAATTCATAATTTGACTTTAATTTGTGGTTGAACATTGAATGATTTTTTTTTTTCAAATATCGTCTTAACTCAGACAGATCTTGTTTTTTCAATGGTCTATATAATAAAATAACGTAAAAATACTCGACCCAAAATCTGGGGTATTAATTATTAACAAAGGTTTCGCTTGATTGAAATAACGAGATAATATCTTAAGCAGTCACTTAATTATAAACTTTTTTCATACAGAAAGTCATTCAATTTTGATTTTTAACTCAAAAATACACTCAACTATATATGAACTATTTTCAGATAAACTCACTCAACTTTGATTTTTAACTCAAAAGTATTCAATTGTGGTAGTGCTTGATTGATTGGTGGTAGTAATTAAATAACTAATTTCTAAAATGAAATTTTGCCATAACACAATACAATACATATCTAGTTGGTTGTATAAAAATAATGACATATATATAACTTATGTACATAGTGCTTGAATGTCATTTTCAAGTAAATCAGGTAGTAATCTCTTTATTACTCAGCAATCTTCTCATTATCAATCAATTACGTATGATAAATAATTAATAACTAGTATATGAATCAAACGATAAACGATGCAATAATTGAATCCTCGACATCAAAGAGAAATAGCTGCGGTCATAAATACAGGTAGCAAATTTTCATTTGGCACTATGAATGACTCATAGCTTCAGTTTTCAATTCTTACGTCTCAAAACACACATACACAACACATGATGTTTGACACACAACACGTTGGATTATGACTAGGAAATAATGTTCCAATCATTTTTTCGGATTTTCCTATTACAATATGGTAATATACTTCTATCACTAACTACGGAAATATATTTAAAATGACAAATTGAAGGTTGTGGATATTAATTCTTTCCTATTCATGTGGTTGTAATGACATTTTAATTCCAAAGGAAAAGAAAACGACTCATAGGGGACAATATGCATGATGGTTACGAACAATGCCAAAAGCAAAATTTAATTCACTCGAAAAAAATAATATATACTCCCTCCCTCTGTCCAACAATAGTGGACAAATACTGTTGGACATATATTTTTAGTATAGTGGACAAATACTGTTGGACGGAGGGAGTATATATATATAACCAAAATGGACAAGTTGCAAAGTTTTGAGTGACTTGTCCAAATTAATAAACGCTAGTCAAATGGCCGTTTATCCACTTAAATCATAGTTTTTTTTATTTAGCAAGTCACTAAGCTTTGAACGATTTACCATTAGCTAGTTCTTTCTTTAAAAAAAACTAATCGTTGGAAGTAAATAGCACTTAGCCAATTAATTTATTTATTTTTGCTAGTTTGTTCGTACAAAGTTCTCCCATATATTAATAAAATATTCAAATTCACATTTTCATCGTAAGAAAATTCATTTATATGTGGATAGATTGAAATAAATACGTGGGTTTGATTCATATTCATATAGTACCCAAGTATACGTCTCATTCTATATTTGATTGGTTAATTAATTAATCACATAGAAAGAATATAATCTATCATTGTCATATATAATAAGGTCAAAATCATAGTAAAATTAAGAAATATTTTCAAATAATTGGTGCATGGGAGCGTTTTATAGTTTACCATGTGCTTCTCTAACTTTGGCCCATAAAATATATATAAGAAATAATTGCTTAGATCTGTCATGTTCACAGAGTACATAGACTTGCTACGTAAATCATACATCTTCTCTAAATTATTTTAATATTGTAATTTGTAATCATAGTACAACACATTTCTTGACTTAAAGAGTTATAATATAATGATACCCTATTTTAACAAATCAAGAAAATTTTACTTCCTCTATCCCATTTTAAATGTTGTTTTAATTAGTTTTTTTACGCTCATTAAGAAAATAATAAATACAAGTTATAGTTTACTAAATTATCTCTATTTAATAGAGATAGACAGTTTTTTCCTACGCACACTTCCTTAATGTTAACGATAATAGTTAAAAACGATTATAACTTTAATATTGAATTCCTATATTGGAAATATATTTTAAGACAAAAAAAATTTGAACCAAAATGATAATGAAAATGAAGAAAGCCAGAGAGGGACCACACTATCATTAAATATTTATATAAAATAAGTAATAGTCAAACTCAGATTTTCAAAACATAATTACTTAATAAAAAACCTAACAAATGATTTTATAACAATATTGAGTTCTCTTCAAATCGTTACTCATAAATCATAATTATTATACTCCCTTTTTTAAAAAAAATAATTAATAGTGGTGGTCCTTTCAGTTCTTATATCTTCCAAACACGAAAATTGTCCCATTCGAAATTGTTTACTATATTTTTGGATAGCAATGCATTCTTCTCATCAAATGGCATGTGCTTGGTGGACTTTTGAAGACCACCGAGTGTCAAACGAGCGAGTCGAATCGAATATGAATCGATCGAAAATAAATTAAATAAAAATGAATAAAATACTCGATTCGACTCACATGTTAAATGGGTAAAAACGAGTTATCCAATGAATAATCTGGGTAAATATGAATACCCATATTATAGTAGAGATCTTGTTAAAATCTTTAAAAACAAAATCTTTTTAATTTTTTTTATCACTCCACCCTCTCTACCAGACCCCTCCCCCCTATCCCAAAAAAATGTTTAAAAGAATAGTTTGTTTTTTTTATAAAAAAAATTAATTTTTAAAAAAATTCTTTTTTTTCACCCAATTCCCCTACGAGCCCCCAGCCCTACGACCCCCTCCCCCCACCCCCTACCTTCACCCCCGCTCCCCCCTCTCCCTATCCCCAAAAAAATGTAAGAAAATATTAAAATTATTTTTTTTACCACCCACCCCTAATCACTTTTCTTTCTTTTATGAATGAACATTTTTTACTCATATTATCCATTTAACTACCCACTTTTAAATGAATAAATATGAGTATTATTCATTTTTACCCATTTTTAAATGAGTTAGGTACCCAACCCATTTTAAATGGGTAAATATGAATGAACACCATATAAATTACCCATGATCATGTTTGTGCCACATGATAGAAAATTGAAAGAAATCAAGATGGTTTCACCCTTTACAAAATGAATAGAAAGAAAATGATCTTTATAGACTTTTTACGTGTAAAAATGAAGTCCTCCCAAAAGCCGAACAAAGTCATTCATCCTCTTTGCACCTCCCTATTCCAAATTACTGTACTTTACATTGGAATTAACATTATATGAATATACAAAGCAAGAAAGTGCGTAATTTTTTAAGATAAAAGTGTCTTGCAATCAATCTTCTAGTTATTGATGGTTAAGAGAACAAGGATAGTTTGTCCAACTAAGGAACCAGTAGGATGTAACAGCATAAACATACTACACTCATTTATCAATTATCAAGCTCACTTTCATCATCCAAACCAAATATTTCGGTTCCTTAGTATTTAATAATCAATCAAGTCTTTAGTATGTCGAACATTAAACTTTACATTCAACTCAGAAATGAAAAAGAGAAAAAGAAAGGAAAAGAGCACACATCGGTTCTACTGACCTGTAAACTACAATTAGGTAGGTAAAATTAGAAATCTTGTAACTTCCGTAATCCTATTCAGCTGTTCCTCTCCCGTAGTTAGCAGTAATTTTGGACTTAAAATTACGCCAAAATTACACAATCAGACTAAATTTTAACATCTTAAATTAAAGTAAGGGTTGTACCCTTGATCACCCAGCTGCTACTGCATCAGTTCTGGGGCTGGTATCAAGTAGTTGATGAAGCTTTGCTCCAGAGCTGTTGTTCTCATAAACTTCACCCTCCTCGTTTGTTGCATCCGAGGAACCTGAGTTGTTGACTCTAGCTAGCAGGTTTACTGTGCTGACAGGTTGCAGTCTCTTATCATCAATCTTACCTAAACTAACTTCTTCCGTCTGTCCTAGCTCTTCATTTTTAAGTCTCTCCTGTGCAATCCAAACAAGGATTACTATTCCAAACACAACCTATAGGGTAATGATTCAACAATAATAAAAAGAAACTGCAAGAGAATCTGAAACAGGACAAGCTTATACCGTTAAAGCAGTATTGTCTAGCTTCAGTTTCTCCGAGTTCTCCATTAATTTGTTAATCTCGGATCTGAGTGTCAAGTTCTCTCCTGTTAAAGCCTGAACTCGTATTGCCAATTCTTCAGCTTCAGCCTGAAGGGACAGAGAAATAAGGAACAGTTTAGAGATAAGAATGGTAGTTAGCCATACTTAAAACATCGGCTACATAAATGTATCAATAACCATTGCTTCTATATGCCGTATGCACACTACCCTCTTACCTGTTTTCTCAATCTTGATCGCCTTGCAGATTCCCGATTAGACTGTTTCCTTTTCTCCCGCTTCAGCTCACGCTCATTCTGAACATAGTTACATATGGTAGGAATTAGATTCAGACGGGAAAAGCATTCTCAGAAAATTCAGGACGAATCATACAGACATGTGGAGGTCGCTGTGAAAAAATAAATAAATAAAATTTCACCTGGTACTTGTGCTATATACCTGTAACCAGGTTTCATTAGGCAGTGGAGGGCTGAGTGGTGAACCATTAGTTGGGCTAGATTTCATATGTGCACTGGCAGGATTTCTCATTTCCAAAGTTGTCATGCAAGGAGAAAGTACTGTTCCCGTCATTTTTGCTGCAACAACAATTGCCTTCTCAGCATCATCATTTACTTCCCCAGAAGGTTGACATCTTCGTGAGTGACTCTTATCATCACCAGCTGTTTAAAATCGAAGAACTGACAGATCAGAAAATGAAATCAAGCAAATTACTTTGTATATAAATCCAGAAAAGATAACATTGATAAAAAAAAAAGTTTAATATCTATAGCGCAATGTGGATAACAATGTTGATGAATACACAATAAGTCCCCCAACATAACAAATACACGCTAAAACCAGAAGTAGGTGAAAATATCAAGAAGAAAAAGTTCCAGAAGTTTGATCAATATCACTTCCCAGACATTTCTTTTAGAGGTTAAACGCTGAATTCATCAAAGCTACAGACCTTTAATCAAGAATGCCCTATGTCATTCTGCAATGTCACGTGACTAGATAAGTACTTTCTTTGCTTGATGTATATGGAAATAGTCAAAAGCCTCCATAAAATACTCAAGTATGAAACAATTGGAAATTGGAAAGAAATTTCAGCCTGATGCAGAGTTCTTTCACTATTTCTTCTTTCTCTTCTAAACTGTCAATTGAATAAAGAACTGAGAGAGATCAAACTCTTACAGTTATCAGGAGTTGTCTCACAGCTCCTTTTCTTACTTCTCTCACTGACCTAGAATACAAGAAGAAGAATATCAATATCCACTGCTTCCATTCGATGCAAATGAATCTACTAAATTGAGATGCATAGATTTATCATCAGAAAAGAACAAACCCCAGCTCCATTTGTGTCACTTCCATCAGTTGAACCTTCAGTTTCCCCACTGGTCACAACACAAAAACTGAAAGTTGGTTTAACTTGTTCAAGAAGAAAAATTACAAAATATTGGCCATAATGCAGACCAGAATTGGAAAATAATCAGATTCTGCGAAAGTTGAGCATTGTACTGAAATAACTGAACAAAGACCTTTTAAATTTATTTATTTGTTTGCAATAGCAAATGATCTTTGATTTCCTTTCACGTGACAGAAATGATCTTTAATACTAGTGATAACTAACAGACCTTTGAGAATGTCCATTGTCTGTTCCACCCTCAACATTGTCAGTGCTGCCATTTCCAAGTGACATTGCCAGCCCCTCAAATTCCTTCAGTTTAGTCATCAAGCCTCGATCAGAATTTCCCAAGGACTTGGCAGACGCATCTAAACTCAAAGAAGCACCATCCTACACAATGTAGAGTGATTTAGCCTTTATTGACTTCCTGGGTCATACAGTGACTAACAGTAACAGATCAGACAGTAACGCCATTCTGGAAACAAATAAGTTCATATATACTGAAAGGCTTTAAGAACAAACTGGCAGACATACCATGGCTTGGCTGACAACAGGAGATGTCACCATCACATGACCTGGAGGATGAGATCCCTGAAATTATTTTTAAAAAATAAAACAAAACAAAAATACAATCAGTAAGAGAGCCAATACATTGTCAATAGTGTAACATTATGCAGTCATATGCTGAATACATGCATTGTCAAAAAAGAAGTAATCTCAGGTACAAATGTAACACTTGAGTCGAACCAAAAAATCCCATTTTTCCCCAAAGACAAAGGAAACAAGTAAAGGTGGTTCAAATGTTTATACAAAAACTTCAATAAATGATCACATGCCCAATGTATTAATTTTCAGCGGACTAACAGAACCAAAACGAGATCCTATTGCATCATCATCTTAAGGAACATAGAAAATACCCCAACTTCCATTCCAAAAGATTAGTGTGCTTATAATGACGCAGATACTGGACAAGATTATTATTCAATTTCAAGGGTAATTCCTGAATCAGTTAGTTATACAACTGTTAAAACTGTTTAGTTTGTCCTACAAGTTACTTTTCTGCAGTTCATACAACAAATCAATCCATCCAAGTAGCTAGTCAATGCCCTGAAGTCTAAACGAAATCTGATATCATATCTAAGTGTCAGGTTCAGCAACATTGACACATATCAGCGCTCTAACTATGGTTCCACCAGTGCCCTGATCACAAATTCCAGGTTAAAGAACTTCGCCAAAAATAATAGAAATCAAGGAGCATTTGTGACATTTACTATAAGATAGAAATAGAACTCTGGGAAAGCAAACTCACAATTGGAACTCCAGGATGTGCATAAACCCCACCATGAGCATATATTGCTGCATAAGGGGCACCATAAGGTGGTACCATAGGCTGTGGGAGTAAAGGACCATATTTAGTCATGAAGCACTTGAAGTCCGAGGATAAGTTACCTTGCAAAGCAATTAGTATAGTTCAACAACAAAAACAGAAACATTTCTGCCAGGAAAATACCTGTGGCCCCCACATATAAGGGTGAGGGGTATGACCAGGTGCAACTGCTGAATTGAAATATGCAGGTACAGCTACTCGAGGACCATAATATGCCTGAAACATTAACTAGTTAAACCCTTACGATAATTCATAAAACATTACAACTTTCAATATTTCTATTAAACTATTTAGTTATTAACCTGCATGGCTGCCCAATCCGGATAGACATGGAGATTGCTCTGGTCCTGTCAATGTGAATAAAAACCGACTAGTCAGAGATGAAATTCTAAAACAGTTCACAACATATAAAAGGAATAGAAGAGTATACATCATGTATATACACAAATCTAGGCTAAACTGATTCATATGGAGCCAAAGACCGTATCAATCACGGGTCAAGAAAGTCAAATGACTCACAGGCACTAAACCAATAATCATAATCAAATTTGCTTACCGGTGCAGGCGAGGATGGTTTCTCAAGCTTACAGGATTTCCCATCCTCACTGTTTCCCATGTATAAGGAACCAAGTAGATGTCGTACTAAATTAGAGGTGCAATCAGAATTTCCTTTTGTAGTCACTGATAAGAGTGTTGTCCCAACTAAGTACAGAAAAGCAACCCTGTCAAAGAGAGAGAAACAGAATGTCACAACATGCACAGACCACACAGAAATCCATACTTTATTCAAAAATATATTAAGGTATAGAGAATGTAGGCCAGAATACTGGGAAAACATATGATTCTCCGAATTTTCTCTAATTCATTGCAAGTTATAACAGTAAAAAGAAAAGAAAATATAATATATTAGACAGAACCCAACACCGCAAATATATTCATAGCATCACCATCAGAAACCAGTATAGCAACAGACACTGGCATGAAATTTTTCCAAGATGGATAGACTTGAGTACTTATGCCATGAAACACACATCTGGAGACTGGACTGAACTTATTGCCTGCTGGCATACTAGTTACTATATTTTATTGCAGATCAGTCTTCACATGTGATCTTATCCCATTCCATGTGAGGTAACAGAGATGGCTTTCTATGACCACAACAACAACAAAACATACCCAGTGGGGTTTGGGAGGCTAGAATGTATGCAGATCTTACCACTGCCTTTTGTGGGGTAGAGAGATTGTTTCCGAAAGACCCTCGGCCCAAAATAAGTGTAATCAAAGCAGGGTGGAAAGGGAAATATTGATAGCAGAATAACAAGATAAACAAAGCAAACTAGGTAACATATAATAGTAAAAAGGAAGGATAAGATAACATGCGAATACTAGGTGAGACTACTAAATAAAGCAAAGATAAGAAGAAGAGACTAGCTCCCTGCCTCTCCCATGAAAAACGAGAAGTAAAAAGTTTAAATAAGCAGCAGTACAAGATATCCTGTGAAATTAGCTGACTTTGTTATCATAGGCCTAAATTGACGAGACTACGAGAAAATTTGTCCTCCGGATTCCGGAACCTAAAATCCAACTAACTATTACATTGCATGTTATCTTGTGAAATTAGTCTTATTGGAGATTAAACACGTTATTTATAGTTTTCCCACTCGGCCTTTTAAATTTCAACTATTTTTACCTCACAAAACACCATTCGCAAATTATGAATGTATTGATGTTGTTGCCCATAATTAATACTTTTAACACCTTTCTCGTCTATCAGCTGGTGTTCCTGAGTTCATCCGAGCTTGAAATTATATGCAGGATTAATTCGTATACACGTGATAGCGTAAAGTTCATTGACTTAAAAACTTAACTACAAAAAATTGTTTATACCACCCACTGGTTGAACAAGGAAAGGATAAGCTACAACATGTTAAACCACACTACTAGATAGTGTAAAAATATTGATAACTTAAGCCTCTTCTTGATGCAGTAGCTTATATAGCCATAACTGTAAATACCTCTGATATTCTTTTCTCCAATTATAAATCCATTTCATTTTACCAAGTTCAATGTTAGCCAGATCCGTCAATTCTGTTCCACTTAATCCCTCTTGATTGGCCACATAACTTGTGGCAATGGAAAGTGAAATCATTATCGGACAAAAGAAAAGGTGAAATCTTTATCATGTTTATATCCAAAGGCCACTCTCTCTCCCCCAACCAAAGATATAATTCTAACCTCTCAATACCCTTAGATGATTTCCTCCATGTAGCATAAGGCCTCATCCCAGAGCCAGGCAAAAGCACAAGGCAAAGATTGAAATAACAGGCAAAAAAGAAGTAATTTTCTTGGTAAATTAACTTGCTTTCAAACTCCAAACAGGATCTACACCCCATAATCTCAGCTCAATACCACAATAGAGCAGGATACTTATTATGTTGCTAAGTCCACACACATCCCATAACCCAAGGAGCAAGAAGTAAGGTAAAACAGAAGGTAAGGGGCACATTAGTAACTTCACAGTCCCCACCAAGGAAACCAAGTAAAGACTCGAACATGACAAAAGTTTGAATCTACAGAAAAATTTATGATTTAATGACAGATTTATCCCCCGTCAGACCACCCAAATCACAACCACTAACCATCAAAAAAAAAAAGTAGGTGGAATTCCGAATTACGTTTCAAAATTCAACATTCCCCCATAACTACTCTAAATTCAATAACGTTCTCTTAAACTCAAACTCAATTTCTCACAGCTACACTCTGTCACTCTTTTTCCTTCTCCTCCTGGTTTTCCAGTTACAAGGATATCTCAACTCAACTTTTTCTTATGAACCCGAAAATTAACAACTGTCAAAAGATACGGCACAGGAACATAGCACAGAAAATTCAGGAGAATTTACAGAGATCAAACTCTATTCAACTCCAAAAAAAACAAAAAAACTTGTGAGAAAGAGAAATTGGACATACCTTAAAACTGTAGAAGAGAGTAGCAGAAAGAGAAGGCGAATTTTAGTAGTGAAAAGTTTCAGTGTTTGTGCATTCTTTGTGTTAGCTTTCTCTCTCTAAAAGGAACTTGAAAAAAGAACAAGAGAAAAGGGCGTGTGGCGTGAGCAAAAGATAGTAGAGAGAGAAACAGAAAGGGGGAAGAAAGAGGAGCGCCAAGGCAACATTCCACGTCACGCAACACGTGTCCGTACTTTAAATTAAGCTTATATACATATTTTATATACTATATACGGTATACCTGGATCGTCTATATACGGGTTCTTTTACCTCATACGTGGCCTCTCAACCCAAATTTGAAAAGGAAGCATAAGTTCAACTCACTAGCCGTGATTATCAAGATTTTTAGTTTATGAATTCTGAATTATAAATATTTTTATTTTTTAGATTTTTTTAGTTATATCTATTGAAGAAATGTTTTAATACAAATATAAGATTTAAGCTAAAAGAATTTAATTTTGTTGAATTTGTAGTTAAAGGAGTGGCTTCGTCCTAGTTAAATTTGTAAGTATATTTCATTTCAACATTTGAAATATAACGTATTTTAGTTGATCATAGAAACTTATGATAAAGTGATTTTATTAGTCACTTTCGACTCATATTTTAGAGAGAAAAGTAAATATGTGTTTTCAAGTGTTCATTTATGTTGATTAGATAAAATATATCTTCTCCATAATTTACACACATTAATATTAATTAGAACCAGCCTAAGATTTTACGTTCAGTTGAGGTTAATATATAATTTATAGAATTGACATATTTTTATCTATGTAATATCTTTTTACTTACTTCTTTCTCTTTTTGTTTTTGGCTTTTTTTTTTCTTTCTTTTTATTTATGTAAGCCTCTGTCTGTGAAGAGATATGGTGCTTGAAAACACACATATAATTACAGTTCATTTTAAGTTAATATTATGCAAAATAAAAATAACTTTAAATATTTTTTTTCTGGGTTTCGTACAGTATTTTATTAAGCTAATAACTTCTATTTCCCTCTATTACCAAAAAAAGGAGCTCCTAAATGCTTTTTGAATAGATTCTCTTTTTTTTTCAAACACTGAATAAAGGGAATCCTAGTTCGAATAAGACCACTCACTCATTAATGAATTCGTATTATTAATCAGTTTGTGATTTATAATATTAATATATAGTACTTATTTGCTTTTTTATTTATTTAAAATAATTCTTTTAACATATATTCATCACTCATATATAACTTGACTAATATTCATCACTCATATATAATTTGACTAATTAATTTTTCCATATAATAATTAATATAGCTAAAAAAATGTCCAAAAAATGTATTCTCAATTAAGTCCAACTAATTTTTCCCTCTCATTGTGTCATGGTTTTTGCTAAGTTTGTATTGGTATCAAATGGATGTTTAAATTTATTCTGAGAATGTAGAAATGGACTGACTAATATTTTAATATTTATATTTATATTTAGATAGAAAGAAATAACATTAACTCATAAAGATTTCTTGAATTAAATTAAATGAACTAAGCAATGAGCAAATGTTCAACTCACCCAACTCTTATAGGGCTTGCACAATATAAACTGAATACAAACATTAAACATTGAATTGTAATTTTTTTTGTTTCTGCTAATTCAACCTTTGCACCTTTGTTTGGATGGTTGTTACCCGTGTATTGTATTGTATAGTTAGTTTAAATATAATGTTTGCTTTGATTGTAATTAAAATTATATTATATCGTATCGTTTAAATCCACCGTTAGGCAACGATGAAAAGACCATTTTACGTAATGGCTGATTTAGTGTGATCCCGTCGTTATCTTAATATTTTCTTCTCAATTTATCTTTATTTATTATTTGATAATCATATTTCATTTTTAATTTATCCTATCTTTTCATAGTAGCTCTACATGCATTCTATTTTTCTTGAGGTTTTTCATTCAAATTATGGATGTGTGACATTATATAACGAAGAAAAACGATACAATCTATCCAAATTTTGTGTTCATAAAACAATACAATATGATACATTATGAAATAATACGCAACAACCATCAAAATTCCAAACAAAGTGTTAGGGGTCGTTTGGTATATGAGAATGTGATAAATAAAATTATCCATGGATTGAAATATATATAGAATTAGTTTTGTTCATATACATAAAGATAATTTATCATATTATAATAATATGAATGGAAAGACGAATAATCTCAAAAATTAATTAGTACCCCTAATCAGATGCAGATTTTAAATAAAATCAAACATTTTATCTCAAAATAATTATTCCTCATTCCTTGAATAAAATAATCTCTAAATCCGTATTGAAACAAAAAGAGATTATCTCAAAATAATTATCATTATTTCCAACGTAATGTATTAGCTAATACGTGTCGAGTAGTCAGTGGATTCACGCGTCGCTGGCTTGGATGGGGTCTTATTGGCCAACTAATACCACCAGTCATGTGGCTGACGTGCTCCTTTTTATCGGCTAATTAATTTAATGCCACATTTATCAAATTTTATAATTATGCAAAAGAAGATTAACCAGATTGGATACCTCATTTCAAGTCCGCTAAGTTAATACTTTCTTTGTTCCTATTTACTTGTCCAATTTTGATTTGATACATCAATTAACAAAATAATAATTGACATGATAAATTTAAAATTCTTATTAAGTCATAGAATTATAAAATTAATTTACTCATTAAAAAGGTTCTATTTTTTTCAAAAATATTAATTCTCTAAATAAATAAAATGTATAATAATAAAAAATATTATCTTTTCTTGATTTATCAAAATAACACGATAAAAATTCAACACAGAGCGAGTACTAGATATTTTCCCATATGTTCACTTTTTAACCATTCCATTATAAAAGTGATTCATAAATGTAAAGTCAAAGTTGCCCCTTTCTCCTTTTTTTTTTCCCACCTCTGTTATTATTGTCAAAATTGAAAGAAGACGACACAAAAGAAAATAAAAAAGAAGGAAATGATCTTTTGTGGCTATTTTCACGTTATAAATTCAAGAGAAGAATAATTTTATATTATTTTATTGCTGTTATTTTCTATTTTTCTTAAAGATTTTACATTACTTCTCTTATTAGTAACTGATATACTTCTTTTTTAGTTATTTCTCTTCTATTTGAGTTTATGTATCCAGACTCTATTTTCACGAGATAATGATAAGATTTATATAAATTGTGTCTTACTAAAATGTATTTTTATTTTTTTAGTAATTTTTTAATTTCCAATGTTCCACGATATATTTTACGTTTACGTATTATTTTTATCTCTTATTTTGCGTATTATTTTACAGAATTAGAAAACAGAAGGTAACAACAATATTTTTGTAAGATAAAAAAAAAAGGAAAAAAAACAATTAAAGATTTCAAACCTTCAAAAAATGTATGATATTGATTGAAAATTTGAATATGAACATTTTAATTTGATAAAAATAAAAAATTTAACTTAATTTTTTGTAATAGATATTTAAACTAGTCTCTCTCTATAAAATAATTTTAATATTAAAAGTACATAAATACTTGTCCTTAATCGAATTTGACTCTCAAAAACACTTTTTAAATTTTTTTAAAAAATTAGTCAAACACAGTTTGCTTATAAAAAATATTTTTCAAATGAATTAACCAAACACAAATTATTATTTTTCAAAAACACTTTTTTAAAAAAATACTTATAAAAATAAGCAAATTCTAGAAGTAATGCCAAACATGCTCCAAGTCCTTTCCATACTATGTGAATAATGAAAGAGAAAAAATATATATTATATATGGCAAATTGAATAAGTTAGTTGGGTTAATTAGTGAACAGTTGTTGACGCTTAATAATGGAATATATTATAGTTAGTTGAAAACATAAAATGTACGTCTGAATTTTCTATGCGACGGCCATAAAATGACAAACTACTTTATAACTTCTTTTTGTTTCTTTAGAGTAATGGTGTTGTAAGATACCTCCTCCAACACATTGCAGCATAAATGAAATTGTATTTGAACCTTTTGTCAAATTTTCAGTCGTGACAATAATAAAAACAATTCAAATACATTTAATAAAAATCGTGATAGAATGATAAGTATTCTTTCTATCGCATAATTTTTCTATTATAAATATGAATTTAGTTGAGTCTCAAACACATACGACATCTAATGGTAAATAACTCAGTAAGATCTGAAAAGTGACGTCCACCCTCTAGATAATGTTGTGTGTGTGATTTAATCGATGATGAAAAAGAGTGGTCTTTTGTGGATTCGTTACCACCAAAGTCTAATTCTTATTTCATCATGACATGATGATACGCACTATTGAATTTACTAGTTTTTAAAAGATCAATTTTTTTTAAAAAAATAAAAATAAAAATAAGGTCATGTAATTCATGCCGAAGAGAGGAAGTTACTTGAAGGCTTGTTACGAAAATAAATCTAAAATTTAAAAAGTATTCATGAGTATTAGTATTACGATAACCTTAATAATTATGTGTTGAGCTTAAATTACAATAACAATTGTGAGTTCTTTGCTTTCATTTTATTTATATATAATAAATAATAGCATGTATTTGAATGAATACGAAATTGATAAGAAGATAACTAAAAGAGTCACCTAAAATAGAACAAATGAAACATTAATAGTAAAACTCTTTTTTTTTCCTCATAAAAGTGAAACATATAATAGTGTGTAGATATATTGTTTTTTGCCCACCAGCGCACTTAATAAAAACAAATCCTGACCGTTGATTATGGGATTCTGAATTATGAACATAGATTTCCTAGTCATCTCAAAAAGGTGACCCACGCGTTAGCCTAGGGCTGCTTTCAAAATTCAATCAAAATGTGGGCTCCATTTTGATTTGCGTAACTCCCCACCTTTCTTTTTCTCAACCTATTATTCGTCTTTACCAAAATCAACGTGAGCACTGACGTCAGGTATAAAGTATAATAATTTTGTATTGATTTGAGGTATTAGATAGTTTTTAAATTATTTTATCTCACTTTTTATATTTTGATAATGAGATATGTTATCTCATCTATAAGGTGAAATAATTTATTTCCAATCAAACGATCTTTTAAGTGTTATGATGAAGTCGTAAATACTTTTTTATTTTTAATTAAATTTTTTAAATTTGAACATTTTTTTGGATACAAAATTATCTTTAATGTTTTACTATTTTATGTAGGATTTTTTGGATGAACTTGAATTTATTGACAATGATACTAATTAAATAGGGCCTAATCAACTATCGTTTGGATAGTTAAACCTATTACACCGTTATTGATTTAACAGCACAATTCACAAGTCAAGGAACTCAGGAAACTCATGCCCCACCAATTCGAGCTTGTTTTTGGATATAAATATTACTCCGTTTCAAAATAATATACAGTAATATTATTATTTTTATGTTGTTTGAAAATAAATAGTGTTTCAAAGTATCTATGATGTTTTTAATATTTTATTGTTATTCAATTAAAAGTATTTTGAAATGAAGAAAGTATTTACCCATCCCAAGCACATTTCTTTTTTTTAATTTTGAAATTAGATTACACTAAATAATTGAAATTAAAATTTATAAATATAAAAAGTTATACGAAAAGTATTATGAATTACGAGTTTTGTTATACTATAAAATTGATGAAAATTCATCTAATTTAATTTTGAAAAAATTAATATAGATGACGAATATCTGAATATCTAACAAATACTTATATCACGTTGAGGATTGATGAGATCAGACGGCATAGCAAATTGGCAAGGTGGACTGCGAAGCATGTTAACACGTACTTGCAAAATGGGCCCAAATTTTCAAACTTTTAATTTATTTTGGTCCACCGAAATGACGTGTACCACCCACAACCAATAGTGGACCCCACCTCTTTTTCCCTTTCGCATATCACCTATATAATTCCACGTGTCCGTGTAAACGTGTTTCTACGGTATTGGCTAGGGGTGTCATGAAAAACCGACCGAACCGAACCGGTTTATGTTATTTTTACAATAAAATCGTGGACTTTTATTTAAGTGTATAACCGTCCTGAACAATTGGAATGATCTTTTTAATTTATGAAAAAAACCGAAAAATTCTCAAACTGAACCGAATAACTTTATGTAAATATACCCACGTGTCACCTATATAATTCCACGTGTCCATGTAAACGTGTTTCTACGGTATTGGCTAGGGGTGTCAAAAGAATATGAAAAATCGATCGAACCGAACTGGTTTATGCTATTTTTACAATAAAATCGTGGACTTTTATTTAAGTGTATAACCGTCCTGAACAATTAGGATGATCTTTTTAATTTATGAAAAAAATCAAAAAATTCTCAAACTGAACCGAATAACTTTATGTAAATATATTTTATATATTAACAATATGTTAAATTTAATATATAAATATATTTTTTAATATTTTTTAAATATAAATATAACCTAGATCTTAGGCCTCCAGTGACTAGACAACTTTGGGTCTTTGCTCTTTAATTAACCTTTACTTAATTAAGTTTAAAATTAAAAGATACTGTAATAGATGCTCTATCAAACAATACAATAAAACTTATGCAAATACTTCTATTAAATGTTTAAGATCAAACAATACGGCAATACGGTTTTACATTATTGTCTTCTTGATGAAGAATTAAAGTGCTTCTACAAACACATATTTGCGGAAAAAATACTTTAATAGTAGTATATTTTGAGGTGATATTTTAGAAGTAAAAAAATTCAAAAATTAACCGAACCGTACCGATATCGAAGGAATAACTAATTCCAGATTAATTTTGCCAAATTAAGAGTGGGCATGGTATGGTATGATACGGTATTTGAAAGTTTCGATATCGTAACTGGTGTATAAATGTGGGGTTTTAGGGGGTATTTTTGTTATTTTACCTATTTTATCCCTGGATAAGTTATCCTGAGATTATTATTCCATCCCTAGGAAGGGATAACTTATCCCAGAACTAATTGTTAATCTTGGGATAAGTTATCCCACCATTTGCAACCAAACAATAGATTAAAAGCCACTTAAAAAGTATTCCTGGATTAAATCCTCCTATCCATCACACCCAAAGGATCCCTTAGTTTATACTTATACTAAGTTGTATATTGGTTAGTATTTTTATAATATGCATATAGTATTATTTATGTAGCTATATATTTCAGTATGATATTTGGTATTTTGGTATGTCATTTCTAAATATCAAATACCGTGTCGAATACTAAAAAAAATTAAAATGTATATCATATACCATATCAAATACTATAATATAAAAACTATGATATTAAAAACTTTGATAGGATATGATGATTTGGTATATACCATACCATACCCACCCTACGCCAAACCAAACAAGCCCTTAGTAAATATTAATGATCTTATATGACAGGTGGCTTTGGTTGTATGTGACGTCACACTTGATATCTTCTTCTTCTTTTTCGGCCGCTAATGTGAGGAACTTAAATTAAAGACGGAAATTTTAAAGGGTTAATTTCTTAATATACTTTTGGTGATATATGTATCTAGACACACTAAAATCTAATAAGATTCGTAATATTTCAAACTAGATGGTACGTTAATAATTAACTCCTATGCAAAGTTTTCTTTTTTCATGACTAGTAGTTATATATAAGATGACTATTATTCACAAATGATGGTGAGTCATATCTATTTTTATTTTATTACTTAATTTTTTCAAAAAAAAAAAAAGAATTGACTTAGAGGAATCTGACGTGTGACACCTTTGGCGTTAACCGACAGTGTGACGTGTCAAGCAGGCACATGGGTCCGCTGACGTGGTCCATACAATTGAGATCCGATCTCTGGATATTTATATTTTAGTCATTACTTGAAAATTGAAACTACATTTTCAACTATTTTAAAACCTCAAAAACTCTATTTACAACTTACAACCATATTTTTCAACTAATATTGGAATTTTTTTTCTTCTAAAACTATGGTGAGAAATTAAGTGGCCTCAATTTTCAAATATTATAACCATTGATCTAATTTTGAATAAATGGCTAACTTCTACATACAAGTCCACAAAAGTGGCTTCTTATGCAAAGAATCCCTCCTCAACCTCAATTTGGACATAAAGCTGCATGTTTTCCCCTTTTTAACTTTTGTCTTTTAAATGTTTAGTTAATATAAGTTATGGAATATTATGAAACAAAATAAATATGAATTTATATTTCATGAAAAAAATATTTATTATGAAGTGCATAAATTTAAAATCAACGCAAAATAGGGATAAAAGTGCAAATGATCGTAACTCAGATGGGGTACCTGGTCCATGGATATACTAGTAGTACTAATTAGAGTAGTTTAGGAGTGGGAATTTGTGTTTTGAATCAAATCAATAAATGCATGCATTTTTGTAATGATTTTTTACTAAAATTAATACACATTCAGAAAAATAATACTCCCTCCGTTCATTTTTACTTGTCATTTTTTTCTAAAATATATTTTTATTTTTATTTGTCACTTTTGACATATCAAGAAAAGACAATAATATTTACCCTCAGAATTAAATACTCTTTCTTCAAACAATTTTTCAAGACTTAATACTGAACATCATTTAATAGGGATAGTTTGATAAAATACCTATATCAATATTTATTTTCTTAATGAGTATGTCGAGTCAAAATGTGACAAGTAAAAGTGAACGGTGGGGAAGTAATTTGAGACGAATATAGCTAAACAGCTGCAGCAGAAAGAACGAAAAGCCAAAAGTCAAGGTGCATAGCGGTCTTTTCAAGAATAGGGGAGTACAGAATAAGGGGTTCCGCTCCTCAGTCCTTGCATACTAATATTATTCTTATCCGTACTTTCTTTCGTGGAAGTCTCACCTATCAAGGAAGTATGGCAAAGATAGTTTATCCCTGCGGGGAGGACCTCAGCTCAGTATGCAGCTGAAGCACCTAAAGGAGAATTTGATGTCTTTCTGATCAGTAATGGAAGCAATCGTTCCTACCGTCGTAAAATAAGAGCACCTGGGGTTTGGACCTTGGAGTTGGAGATAGGATGTACTTAGGCCACTTACTACTGGGCCCCAAACCCATATGGTATCATAATGGGCTCATTAAGCCCAAAATTAAATTTGTTCCACTATTCTCCTAGCCCAGACTGTCAAAAAAAAAAAAACTATTTTCTCTTCTTTTATGAAAAATTAAATAACAAACATTTAAATCATATTAAATGCTATAATTATTGTTTAGGGAAATTCTAATTCAAAGCTATAGTTTCATCCAATCATGTTACGAGCCTGATTTGTATAATACGGTTCCTGATTGTATAAATCTAGAATTTTGTATATGGTTATTCTAACTATTTGTATATGATTTATGAAAAATTCATAATAAATTACCCTGTTTGTATATTGACAAGCGAAATATACAAACAAAGTTATGATAGATTCTTAAATGTATAAATACATGATTTGTATATACTTATCCTATTTATTTATTCGCAAGAGAAATATACAAATAAACAAAAATATACAACCGCAACCTCCATAGCAAACATAACTATAGCTATGGAGTGCAACTATCGAAACTATAACTATAGAACCTTATTATGTCTATTATATTTGCTATTTCTGGAATTTTTCTCTTTCTTTTAATTGTTTCTATTTTTATATTAGAAAAATATTGAATAACATCTCAAAAAGGAAGAGATATTTTTTTTTTTTGGCTTCACTATGAGGTTAATAAACATTATCTAGAGGTTACTGGTGATACCTCATAGAATGCAAAAAATGTGCATTTAATTCAAATCTTTAACTTTGGAGACTCTAATACCGATACCAGTCATTATTGATTTTCTAGGTGATTTATGATTCCTCACTCTTCATTTGGATTTTATTATTGAGAGGAATTTAGGATTTTAAATTTATCATTTCAAATCACCTTAGAATATATTTAATAGATGTTTTAACATTTATATAGTTAGAGCAAAAATTACTAGAGTCAGATGAACAAGTACTTTATCCGTCATGGTAGAGAGGGGAGAGTGTTTACGAGATTTTCAGTACGTAAAAATTGAGGCTTTATGCCTTGCAACAACAATTTTCAATTCTATATGACAAATTTGAAGTCGAGCAACGATAACAAGACCCTCTTCTCAATTATTTATGAGCTAGAAGATGTGCTTTTATATATAAGCACAAAAGTTTCCGTCTTCCTATAACTTCGTTTCAATTTCATTTCTCTTTGTTTCTTTATTCACTCACCTTTTAACTAAAAAAGAATACATTGTAAATAAATTTTAGACCTTTAAATACTTTTTTTTTTATTATCTTAAATGACATGATGGTGTAAAAATCTGTTTACAATTCATTTATGCAAAATTTTGTTGATTTAGAAATATTACATTCTGAAATTTCTATATAGGTCCCATTTGATACGAATAAATTTAGAAAAAGTAAGGGAAGAAATATCCAATTGGAAAGCGTTACTAACAACGTTTGTTTTGACTTGCGTCACCAATTGATGTCTACATGCACCACTTAATTTCTCTCTGTCTACAAATAACAAAAATTGTTTTCATTCTATCCCATTACTACTCCAAAAACAAGAATGAGGTCTTTGAGAGCAATAACATTGTTGTTGTTTATGGTGGCTACAACAGAGTGCAAAAAATGTGCATTTAAGGCTATCTTTAACTTTGGTGATTCAAATACTGATACTGGTGGTTTTTGGGCAGCTTTTCCAGCTCAAGCCCCTCCTCATGGAATGACTTACTTCAAGAAACCTGTTGGAAGGGCAACTGATGGCAGAGTTGTCGTCGATTTTCTAGGTGAAATATCACTAATGTCTCACTTCTTTTGTTTGTCTATGATAAGCATTGAACATTGTCAAGTTAAAAGCCTTAGAAAATGGTTTGTCTTATATGTTAAACGTTACGTTACAGAAAGAGAGTTATGGTTTGTCTTAGATGTTAAATGTTATCTGAATTCTGAAGAAGGCATGTGTATGCAGAGGTGGATTTAAGCTTTTTATAAGTTCAACATTAATTTAACCTCCTAGAACTGAACTCATATTTACTACTTGTTGCAACTTCAGTGAACTTCTACATATATATATAATCCGTGTTGAAAGTATTGAGTTCATCTACTGATATGTGTTGTCAAGGAGGATTAATTAGCTATAAAGGAGTTAGAAAAAAGATAAATATCTTAGTGAAAATTGTGACCATTTCTCTGTTAGTGTTCTCATTTGGAGTGAAGGATAGAATTGTCACTGGAAGAAAATGAAATAGCCTTAGCTGGAAAAAGTATCAAAATTTGTCCATGTCTATGTATGTTCTCATATTCATTGGATGGTTTTGTTTGTCCTTACAGGTTTTGTCCTATATCCTTATCCTAACTATTGCACCTGTGACCTCTTCATGTGGCTTAATTTTAGCCCTTTTCAGTGTTCAACAAGTATTGGAGATATAATTAAGTAAATAAACGTCTATTCGAGTTGGATGTGGGGTAAAAACTTATACACAGCTATTAGGGTGTGTAGAAGATATAATTTTGTGAATTAAAGTGTACTCCCTCTTGCAACTTAAACGTTTAGATTGAGATGGTCACATAGTTAAACTAGAAGCATTTACAAGAATGATTTTTCACACAATTATGTATGTATAGGAAAATATTTGTCCTTTTTCTTCTTCTTGTCTCAATTGTTGTTTAAACCTGTGACAGTTTTTTGAAAGTTTCATTATTCCTGGTTGTGCAGCTCAAGCATTAGACTTGCCATTTTTGAGTCCATATCTGCAGTCAATTGGATCTGATTACAAAAATGGTGCTAATTTCGCAACACTAGCATCCACAGTTCGCTTGCCACAAACTTCCTTATTTGTTACTGGTGTTAGCCCTTTTTCTCTTGAGATTCAGCTTAGACAGATGAAAGAATTTAAGGTTAAAGTCGATGAACTTCCCCGTAAAGGTAATAGTATTAATGTTCCATCCTACAAAAAATTCGATGAACGTTATGTTGTTTTGTTAACCATAACCAAATATGTCTGAATTTTCAGGGAAAAGTAATCTGCCTTCCCCAAAAATATTTGGAAAATCACTATATACATTCTACATTGGCCAAAATGACTTCACTGGAAATTTGGCAAGACTAGGAATAAGTGGAGTGAAAGAGTTTCTACCTCAAGTTGTTTCCCAAATTGCCAGCACCATCAAGGTAACAAACATCTTTTTACTTCAATGTCCTAGCATTCGATGAATACTTAATTATGTTTTCAACATTTTTTTTTACGTGTGGGCTTGGTTCTTTGTTCTTTATTGGGTCAGGCCCGTGGTAATTCTTTTGATAGATGACTGAATGTGGGATTTGATCTGAGGATTTCTGTTTATGTCTTCAACACACTGATCATCTATTCATCATGACTATATAATATCTAAAACAGCAGTACCTTTTGCCTTCAATTTTAAGGAAGACTTTTAACTCGTTTTAAAGCATTTAAACGGAGAGATCACAGGGTATTCAAGATAGTTGTTGAGGAAGCATCTGATTATTGCTCGTTCTCATACTAACTGAACGCCTATTTGATGCTAGCTTGTTCTGTTTTATTTTCCAGGAGATATATGCATTAGGTGGGAGAACATTTTGGGTGCTAAATCTAGCACCAATTGGATGTTACCCTGCATTTCTGGTGCAACTGCCTCATAACACTTCTGATATAGACCAGTTTGGTTGCCTAATATCATACAATAATGCAGTGGTGGATTATAACAATATGCTTAAAGCAGCATTAGCAAAAACCAGAAAGGAACTTGCTGATGCAAATGTTGTATATGTCGACACTCATACTGTGCTCTTGGAGCTATTTCAACACCCCACTTCTCATGGTCCTACTTGTTCTCGTTTTCTTTATCAACAGGTAAAAATTCAAATGTTGAAAGTTTGTTTGTTTTTGCAGGGCTGAGATATGGAACCAAAGCATGTTGTGGATATGGAGGTGGTTTATACAATTATAACCAGCAAGTGTTCTGTGGAAATACGAAACAAGTAAATGGAAAAACGGTAACAGCAAAAGCCTGTAAGGATCCACAAAACTATGTAAGCTGGGATGGAATTCATGCTACTGATGCAGCAAACAAGCTCACAGCATATGCCATTCTCAATGGTTCTTATTTTGATCCTCCTTTTCCACTTCACAAGTACTGTGATATCCAGCCTATTGGTTGACAATGTTGTTTAATTTCTTGTGTTCAGCAATAATAATAAACCACCACTTATGAGTCCTCATTACTCGTCAAGTTATCAGACTTATCTGCACTCGGTGTTTACATCAAACCATGTTATGTTTGCCATATGCAAACACATGACATTCATTTATTAGTTTGGTGTAAAGACGACAAACAGTTTTTCCAGTAAATGATATGGCTTATATTTAAAATGTGACAGATATTGATGGAACTTTTAAACAAGGACTTGATAATTGAAGGATTATTGAGTTGCATCATCCCATAACAACAAACTTCATCTATGAGTTGTGATCCATATCCTAATCTAATTTTCTTATAAAAAAACACAATCCATCTATGTCTATATGAGTTGAATTTAATCATTAGGTATGGATTTAGTTTGTGAATATATAAAAGTACTTATCCTTCTCAAATTGTGATTAAACTAATGCACACCAGCAAAAGATACTCCTGATTGCATCAGAAACACCATTTTCCAAATGGCTTAAATGGTTACAGCCTTAGGGCTCATTGGGTATAAGGTATAACTAAACCCGGGAATAATTTTGGATGAGTTTATCCCATGTTTGGTTGGAATAAAATCGCGAGATTAGTTATATCCTGGGATTGTAGTGTTAAAAAATCTTGAGATGACTAATCGGGGGACGGGATAACTTGTTCCCAACCAAACGAGCCCTTTAAGAATTTTGTTGACAGGGTTTTAATCAAGTGCAATAACTATTAAAGAAAATTCTTAGCTTACAGACCAATCTTTAGGAAAAATGCAGACAGCTCAACAGAAGATTATTCTAAGATTTCAGATTGGCCCATACATTATGTCAAAACATTATAAAATTTTGGTTTTACAAATTAAAGTTTTAGTTAATTGTGCCTTCTTCCTGTCAAGAATAAAGTTAGTATTTTTTTTTTGAATAGAAACAAACAAGTATGTGAACAGTTATTATTAAACATTGAATGTTTCTTTCACTTTAAAACAGTCAACTTAATATTTAATGGCATAGCATTATTTTAAACATTATCAGCTAATGATCTCACTTTAGAACATTCTAATCATTTTGGAGTTTCTTAATTGTACTAAATAATTATCTTCAACCAACCATAAAGTTTATTTGATGACAGTTTGTACACTCAAAAAGGAATCTCACCTTTTATGCATAAGAGAGCCTATTGCCTTTATATTTTATTCATTTATTTGAAGGGTGTTTTCTTTTTGAAAAACCAGAATAACTTGTGGCGGCTACAATTCCTACCCACCCTCTGGCTTTGGGGTGAGCACTTTATGCTCCACTGTGTGTAATAGCATACAAACCATAAATAACACTAGGCAAATCCTATGCAACAGGCTCGACTCAAAGGCATTGAGGGGAGTCGGATAATACCCACCCTCCAAACCAACTGAGCCACTTTGAAGGGTGTTTTGTTGTTTGAATTATGTAAAAATTTCAAGAAACTACATTGATTTCCTAAAAAGAATGAATGTATATACACCCTAAAAATGGAAAGAAGACAAGAATTGAAAAGTGTGAAAACAACAAAGTTGTAAAGAAAATAGAATCAAGGAACATAACTATTTTCAAGAACTGGTTGAGTTCTGATACCTGAAGCAGAAGGCATTCTGCTATTCCCAACCCAAACATCATCCAAAGCCTCACTTTTTTCAGATTGTCTCTCCATATTACCTCTCTTTTTTAACCCAACACATTTGTATATCAAAATTCCCATCACAATCAACAATATTAATCCAACAATTCCTACTCCAAATCCTATTACCCACCATTTCCATTTCCATTTCCCCTTTTTCTCCTCCTCCTCTGGCTTCAATGAAGGAACCACTATCGCGAAATGCCCTTGTCCTCGCGACATACATGTGTTGTTCATTGTAACATTACTGAACTCTATTGTTCCATTTTTGACAAATCTAACACATTTCATTGTCACATTCTTCTTCTTCTTGTCGTCCACAGGGAAATGAATCAAAATGTGATTTTCCATGGTATTCAGCTCAACCATTCCATAATTTTCTCTGCTTCTTCTTGCATCATATGCTAAAAAGCCTATAACAGGTGTTACAAATGTGTAATTTGTAACATCATAGTATTTGGACGACAAATTCCCAAGATTTTCATAAATTATATCAAATCTCTTAACAAAAGGCCATGGTAATACTCTGTGTGGGATTTTAAAGAAGCTAAAATTAGCTCCTCTTCTCCAAAAACTTGAACTTCTAAGACGAACAATTGAACTTTCCATGCCTGAAAAATTTGTAGGAAGGGGAATATCATACAATTTACCCGTATATCGTTTCGACATATTCTTGATTGAAAATTCATGAATATATGAATCCAATGAGTCTCGATCCAACGTAGAACTCGATCCTCGTGCAACGTTTAATGACGATAACAATAACAATAATAATAACAACAACCAAGACATCAGTGGGATGACGTGACATATATTGTTATTATTAGACCCCATCAACAATCCTCATTCATTCCCATTTCTTCCAATAACATTAAAATCTTGATCAATGTGACATAAATTAATGCAAGAAAGAGGCATGGAAGATCACAACTAATTAATTAAACAATAAATGAACCCTCTCAAAAAGGGGTTTTTTAGGGATATTAATCAAGAATTGAGATTGCTAATCTCCAAGATTTGGAGGAGTATGAGAGGGGATGGACTCTTAACAAACAAGATTATTTAGGTATAATGAAAAAATTGGGATCTTTTTATAAATGTGGTTCTAATTCTAATATTCTTGTGGGGTGGCTTAGGGGCCTAACCTTAATCTGTCACCTTAATAAAAAGTACAAAAAAAGAAAAAGAGGGCCCCCTTAAGAATTGTTCTATGTTGTTACTTGTTACTCAATTTTTTATTTAATAAAGTTTGTGTCAATTGGATTAGTTGGAAATAAGATATGTAATTTTATTCTTATAATTCATTATTACTTTATAAATTGTGCCAACTGGACTTTTGTTGGGATCACAATCAATCTTCCAAGAAGGACAAAGCTAATATAAATATAAGATTTGTATAATAAAAAGCTTATTTTAAGGAGGTGGGTTGAATGGTCCATTTTGTTGGTAAAATCTATCTGTATTCTAAGTTACCTTTTTTGGTGTATTAGAAGAATATCAACGTAGAAGAAAGAAATCTTGGTGGAGAAAATAGAAGTCGATATAAAAATGAATAGTATTTGGTATTCAAATCCCACACAACTTCGCGCTACGTAGAACACATTAAAAAAGAAATACTCATTTATCAAAAGTTTCTTCATTTCTACATTCAGACCTGATATCTATAAGAGATTTTGTATGCATATACTAAAATAGAAAATTTATGTTCAATTTGAAGCGATTTTAATTCATGCCATGGCACCTCTTATTTCAATTTTTTTGAACTAAATTTATTTAAGTTTTGGTCTCCAAATGGAATTAGGTATCATGCGTTTTCGATAATTTTGGGGTATTTTGTTGTAGGGATAAATGTGCGCATATGGTATGAGAGATTTTTACACACACTTGGAAACCATGTGAATTTTAACATACATTTTAATCACTTAATTTATATTATATTTTAACCTTCATTTATACCTAACTAAGCGAATTTTATGTGATTAGGGTAAAAATTAAGGATCTTACGTGATTTTAAATCATATTAATCTGAAATTGAAATTTATTTTAGACATACGTTAAATTATTTAAGTTGTATTTTTTTCTTATAAATATAAAATCTCATGATTTATTAAAACTCTCAAAATTTTCTCAATTCTTATACAATCTTACCAAATAAGCAAAACTCATAAATAAAGTAACAAAATATCCTAAAACGTCACATTAATAAATCACATATCTACATATTCTATTTATAAATAGATGTATTTCCTTACATGCTATTACAAACTTTTTAATACTCATAATTTTACAAAAATTCCACACGATCCAAAATACAAAAATGGTAATAACTAGCTATTAGTATTTAATATAATCTTTCCACATAGTACACATAATTTATTCACCTCGAGCATGAAATTCTTTTTTTTTTTAAATGAAATTTAAAATGATTGAATCTTTTAAAACAGAATATAAATTTAATATTTACAAAATCGAAATCACAATTTAAAATTTAAAATTTAAAATTCTTACTTTTGAAAATATTGAGATTCGAATGAAATTTGGCACATATTTCACAAACAAATATTGATTTTAAATTAATTAAAATTTATAATTAAACGCCTCCCTCTGTTCAATTTCATGTGGTGCCATTTAACTTGCTACCGTGCTTAAGAAGAAAAAGAAAGAAAGTAATCCTTATCTATTCGTATGACTATAATCATTTCATTAAAGATAAAAATGAAATTTTAAAATTAAATTATTTCTAATTATCGTAAATTAATTTAGGATGGGGGATGCCATTGGAGAAGAAAAAAAATTCCCTCCGTCCCGCGGCATTTTTCGTTTTCTGAGAGTCAAACAGTTTATGTTTGACCGGCAATTTACATACGAATCTTCAAATTTTTAAAATGAAATTTATATATTTATAAAAAGTATTATAAGTCACAATAATTGACAATTCAAAATATTTAAAAGATGGTATGAAAAATTTATAATCAAAAATAGATTTGTTTAAATTTCAAAATCCGAAAAGTGTTATACATTTTTTTTTTTTTTTTGGAGGTACGAGGATACTAAGTTTGGCCGGCAAAGTGACATGTGGATGTTTATGGTGAGTCAAGTAGGTGGCTTTAGTGCGGCCAACTGAAGATAGCATACCGAGCCGAAAGCTCACATCCACAATCATCAATAAGAATACGTCTTAGTGCTAAACACTGCAAAAAGTACAAATCATAACTTACTCTCTTTTATTCTAAAAAAACATTACTTCCGCCGTCTAATTTTATGTAAGGTAGTTTGATTCGGCATGTAGTTTAAGAAAAAACAAAAAGATTTTTAAAACTTATGGTCTAAAATGAATGATAGAAATTAAAGTTAAATTGTTACTTAATATAGAAATGTGTCATTATTTTTGGGACTGACAAAAAATAAGAAAGTAAATCACATAAGTTGGGACAGAGCGAGTAGCATCTTCGTAGCTGATGTAGATATAAGTTACTCCTTCCACCTCGATACGAAGTTTAAGAAAGAAAAGAACACTTTTAAAAGTTGTGGTCTAAAATGAATCATAAAAAAATATGTGATTATAAATCATTTCTTTAAGAGTAAAATATATATTTTAAATTAAATTGTTACTTAATATAAAAATATGTCATTTTTATTAGGGGTGACTAAAAATCAAATTAAACAGGAATAGAGGGAGTATATGAGTATTAATATTCGTTTTTTAACTTTTTAGGATAACTTATTTATATAAAATTCATATGATATATAATTTGTAATTTAAAATTCATATAATTAATTTACGTAGGATAGAAAATAAAATAATTAATATATTTAATAACTATTTTTTTTCATATTTAATATCTGCATAACTCCATGAAACGAAGATATGTTTATAAATTGGTTATAACTTGGATCTCCAAAATTCCTCATGTTTGAAATCTCCGTTACAATCTTTTAAAATTTTTTTTAACTAGCACAGTTAACTTCATAAAAGTACTATGTATAAATCAATTCTTTTATAATTGAGAAAATAGTGTTTAAATAATAACCAAAATGACAAATAGTATGGTAGGGAGGTAGTACTTCCTAGTTTTTTTTTTTTTTTTTCAAAAAAAAGAATTTAATAGAAGAAATAAAACAAGGGGTTATTTAAAGACGAGATCTTTCATATAATACAAATTTTCTAAATAGTCCCAAAAGATTCTTATAAACAACATAGTTCATATAATGATAATCACTATAAAGTTTTAGTTTTTTTTTTTTTTTTTAATTATCAGGATTGCAGTGGACTGAAATGGATTCCTTCATCATTAATCAGAAATTTCGAATTTGAATCTTAAAAATGAATATTTTGAGAGGGTTTTTCTTCTTCATCTAATATGCCTTATACAGTAAGAAAATCAGTTCAATAAGTTTGAATACTTAATAATTATATCAAAAAGTTAATCCTAATTATTACTCCTTCTGTCCACCAATAGTGAAATGAATCTTGAGAATGAATATTTTGAGAGAGTTTTTCTTCTTCCTCTAATATGCCTTATGTAGTATGAAATTCGGTTCAATAAGTTTGAATACTTAATAATGGAAGTTAATCCTAATTATTACTCTCTCCGTTCAACAATAATTGTCCACTATATTATTTTAGGATAGATCTTGTATTTATTATATTCAAAGAGTAATATAGTAAAATTATCCTCTCCCACCTTTTGATTCCTTGGTGACTCGAACTCACAAACTTACGATTAGAAGTGAGGGGTGCTTACCATCCGAGCAACTCCCGCTTGTCATATCCACTACTAATATATAAGAGGGAATAAGCACACACGTCTCGGTCAACGTGCGTGCTTTCTGAAAATATCCACCAAGTTCGAGGATTAGTCATTTAGGTTTATTGTAACTGCTTGCAAATTAAGACTCTCAAAGTATCACATGTTGTACATTTATTATTTAGAAAGTACGTTTAAAATATTATAAAAATGATTAACAACAAAATTATAAAATTAAAACAAATAAAATAAGGGGAACTTTCGCTGATAGCCACTATAATAAACTTAATTATGCTTCATAGCTATAGTTTGCATATTTACGGGCTGTAGCTACAATTTAAGCTGTCTCGTTTGTATAATTCGCGGGTACATTTATATAATTCAGTTGCTTTTGTATAAACTTGAAACAATGAATTTATACAATTACAAACATCAAAAGTGTAAACGGTTATACAAACGTGAAATATACAAAAATAAAAAGCTAAGCCGCATAATTATAGCTAACAGTAGGCCGCAAATTATAATTAAGACAAACTATAGCTATATTAACTAATTAATTAATCATAAAATAATATATATTCCGGGCTTTTGTATCGAGTTATATTAAGATTATAAATGAATAGGAAAATCAAGATTTTGAAGATAGGGAAGAGACCAATGAGAAAGCTGAGAGGTGACACGTATCACACTCCACAATCAAATTTTATTGATGGATAACCAGAAGTAGGAGAAGCACACAAAATTTTGGAAAAAAAAAGAGGGTACTTTTTGGGGATATCAAGAAACTAAAAAGATATTTGAGATACACAAGAAAGAAAGAGAGGCCAAGAATTCAAGCAGTTCAGTCCAAGATTCCAAGAATTGGCCAAATGGCAGCAGCAGCTTCTACTTCCATGGCGGCTACTGCCGTCTTTGCCTCTCGTTTCCCACTTTCCTCCACCACCAAAGCCGTCCCAGCTCGCTGCTCCGCCTTGCCTTACCTTCCACCCCGCCTTTCTGCTACTGCCTTTCCATCTTCTCTCAAATTTGCTGGTACCCCTCTTTGCCCTTTTATTAGTTTTTGTGTTTCCTTGTTATATTCTATTTTCAAGAATTGGCTACACCATTAATGTAATTGATGCGGACTAACTATTCAATGTACATGTAAATAAAATTTGACATATGGTGCTTTGTGTCTAAAAAGATCCTTTCTTTTCTTATTTCTGTCTATTCTTGAAAGTTTACAATCATTGTGTGAATATTTTTAGTTGCTGTGCTAATAAAGATGTTAAGAGGTCGATTTCCTTGCTAATCAGTTTCACCCTTGTGTGTGCTTGTTGAGCAATTTGAAGTGGGGTTACACTTGGAGGCACGAACTGAAACACTGAATTTGAAGGCAATTTTTTAACTTTATTTTCCAGACCAGTCTATTGCAATAAAGTCAATTAATATGGACCTAGAGTGCTTTGTTTTTATTAGTTTTCTAGAAAAAAAAGGCTTTTTTTCCGTCTTTCTAAATCCTAACTATATTGAACATTTGTGCAGTCGTCTTTCAAGTTGCTATACTAAGAAAGTTGTGCAGATGTAGACTCTTGAATTTAAAAAGGTGTTAATTTGTCTCTGATTTCAATCTTGTATGTTTGAAAAACAATGTGAGGTGATTGTTGCTGGACTGTGTGGTTGTGTGAAAAAATTGCTTCCAGACTGTTGATGAATTGATTTAGAAGCTTACTTTATCTGTTCTTTAGAAGCCATATTGGCAAAAATGTTTTAACATTTGCTAGGATGTTATCTTGATGCTCTTTCCATTTGCAATGAGCTCGTCTACTGCTTGATTATTGATAAAAGAGCCTCCTTATATACCCCGTGCTACTTGAGTTAGGTCCTGATTCCGTAGGTTGACTCAAGTTTTTGATTTGTGTCCAATTCCAACAAGTTATAGTGTTAAGTGTCCTGTCTGAAAATGCATTTGGCGCCACTTTAAGGGTCCTTATTTTAAGGGAAAATAATATCATCCCAAAGAAATGGTGGAGTGCCTGAGGTATAGCAGTAAGAACTTGAGGTCAAAGGTTCGGATAACAGCTACACTCAGTGTGGGTCCATCTACTCGAATACTCGTGGGCAAGTTGACCTGACGCCCAGACACTTGTGCTTGTGACCTGTAGCAAGTTGTATTGTGGATTAATAGTGGTGCGACAAGCTGACCTGGACACGACAATCTTTTAAAAGAAAAAGGGAAAATGATATCTATGATTGACGATTGTCAACAAACTTGAACTACCCATTTCTTTTATACTTCTGTTTCACATTCAGTAGAATTATGAATGTTACACATTTTGATAGCTTCAGTGGAACCTTACCTACATGTACTATCTTTCTCATGTTTTCGGATTCTTTTTGATGAAGTAGACTGACATCACCCCGTTTTTGAAACTTGTGTAGATTTTATTTGTTACTTGCAATTGGATTCAGAGGTTCAAAGTTTTGTCATGCTTTTTGTAACAGATGAGGGGTATCTATGTGATATATCTACAAGATGCCATACTTCAATTGGAAGTGAACCTTGTATGCTGTGTTGAACAGCCTCTCAACTGGATGTCTTAAAATAGAGCATAAAATGGCATAGCATCGACTTTTCTTAGAGGTCTAATGAGTAATGAGAAAAGGAATAACTCGTGGATATTATCATGTTATCTCCAAGAATACAGAAAGTCCCTTCCCAAAAGTTGGGGATCTATTCTACCGTGTAGTCATAAGAATCTGGTGCAGAAAAGGTCTAAGATCAGATGAAAGTGATACACTTTGCTGTTTTTGATATTGTTACTTAAAGTTAAACCTGACATATACGAAGCATTGCCTATAAAGTGTGCTGTTTTCTATATACTGAAGTTAATACTTCATGTTGCTGTGCTCATCATCTTATGTTGATATTCTTACAGAGCCCAAGAGGTCTTCGCTACTCCAGGTCAAAGCCTCTTCATCAGAAGAATCTGGTGCTGTTGATACTAGTGAATTGTTGACTGATCTAAAAGAAAAGGTAAACTGGACACTTGCAAGCTGAGATCTTCTCTATTACACTCACTTCAGTCATTTGCTATAAACACTCTCTCTCAGCCTGCATTAGTAGCTTAAAGGATATTCAGAATAAATAACATTGTTCTGTACATAGTCCAAACTGGTGTATTTGCTTGTTTCTGTATAATATTTTACTGCCAAACCTGTATATTTGTTTTCTATTATGTAGTTGTTGCTGTGCTATAAATGATATTTAGGTGCTAACCCTATGAGCATTTTTGGTTAATCGCTTACAGTGGGATGCTCTTGACAACAAGTCTACAGTTATAGTTTATGGAGGTGGGGCAATTGTTGCAGTTTGGTTGTCTTCAATTGTTGTTGGTGCTATCAACTCAGTTCCTTTGGTAGGTTGATCAATGTGATACGATACAGTCTGTTTAATTTCTGTAAAGTGAAGCGAGATTGTGTGTTGCTTTTTAGATTTTCTTATGTGGTTTCCATTCACCTATCTAAATTAGCTGATCTTTCTTCCTCTTTCTACAGCTCCCAAAAATCATGGAGTTGGTAGGTCTTGGATATACTGGGTGGTTTGTCTACCGCTACCTTCTCTTCAAGGTAAGTTTTTTTGACTGTGTAGCTACTCGCATCATCTTTTACGTACCGAACTCAAGCACCAAACAGGCAGTACAGAGCCTGTTTTCTAATCAGCAATAACCTGAATTTGCAAGGTGGTATGTTACCTTGTTATAACTTTTATGACCATGGTATTTTACTAATTGGTTAAGACTAGATTATGTTGGGCAAATGAAACAACTGGTTCATTTTTAGTCAGTTTCCATCATACCCCCCGCGATATACCTTCCCTCTACACCAAAAACCAAAGATCCTTAAAACTATCTGCTGCAACGTTATAAACATCTCAATTCCATTATCTAAGAAATCTGCTTTTAGCATCAAAGTCGGTAACAACAGCTATAGAGTTTTACCGTTTGGTCAGCACTGCATCTTTTACCATGAGATGAAGCATGTGTAGACCCGTAGCAGGTCCTTTGACAACTGAGTAAAGCATTCGGTTAACTTCATCAGGAAATAATACTCGGCTGAGAAAATCTAATCGTCTTTCTATGTAAAAGGTTGCATTTAAAGGGCACATATTTTGGTTATGGAGATGGTTAATAGTACTTACTAGTGATTTTGTTTTTCTTGGTGACAGTCAAGTAGAAAAGAATTGGCTGAAGATATCGAGCAGTTGAAGAAGAAGATTGCAGGAACTGAGTAAATGCCAGCACCAATTCTGTACAATGAGGCATATGCTCATGTGAAGTAGAGTAGATTTTGATGTAATTTTCGTTTTATCAGAGCAACATCTTCAAATAAAATTCTGTATTTACCTTACAGTTCATTGTCCTTATAAATCATATAGTACATATTTCCTTTGTTTGCATGTTTAATGCAACCAATTGTTTTGTTTGTTAAGTTGTTACAGATAGTAACGCATGAAAACTGATATACACAAGAGTCAGGAAAACCTCCCTTTTTCTATCTTTAAAGACGGAGTTAGATTAGTTTGTGCACACCTTAACTGTTCCACCTGAACTTCATGAGTTCATAGCTTAAAAGTTAATATCTCAAAAACACCTGAACTTTATGAGTTCATAGCTTAAAAGTTAATATCTCAAAAAGTGAACTAAGCTAATTCCCATCTATTTTCTTGGGTACAAACCTAATTATTTCAGAGCTAACCAATTTAGAAATTTTTTCGCTATACACTCGTATATTTGGAGAATTAAACAACTTTTCCTTCCACTGTGTTTTTTTAAACATATTCTAAATACATTTATGTTAAAAAATAACATATTCAGTGAAATCTAGAGAGGGTAATGTGCACTCTTTGCTCTACCTCCAAGGTAGAGAGGCTATTCCGATAGAAACTCTGCTCAGAAATCATAAAGTGTTTTTTCATTTCTTGAGGGTAATGTGCACTCTTTGCTCTCTCTAGAGGTAGAGATGCTATTTCGATAGGAACTCGACTCAAAAAAATTATAAAGCGTTTTTTCATTTTTAAAATTTTGTGTGGTATCAAATATATATAATTCCAAGAAGGCCCTTGTAGTTTCTTAATTTCTATACTTGCCCCGGTTCAATAAGGGTTTTTGAGGGGGTTTCAATTACATCGTCACTTTCATGAGTTAGGTTTTTCACTTGCAGAGCCAGATTCATTACACAGTGAAATCAAGATGATGCGATTAACAGAAATCGCAAAATCCAAACCTTTGACTTCATCAATCGAAACCCTAAGCCACCAACTCATACAGAAATGCTTCGTCAGTCGAACAGCAAAGGGAAAAGGTAAATTGAAAGCAGGGCAGCCATTGAAAAGATCAAAAGTTACTACGAGAAAAGGCGCAGAAGTTGCAAAAAAAGAACCACCAAGGAGGAAAAACGAATTCGACGAAATGGTTGAAGATTGTTTGTCTTCTACAGCTCCAGTCAGATCATTGAAGCCCAAAGAAAAAGCCCGAGAAGCTGAAAGGGAGAGAATGGGTTTAATTAGCAAAGCCAAAGATGAAGAGATGAAAAAGATGAACAAGATGAAGAAGGAGTTTGCGAATCCATGGCCAATTGGTCCACCGGGTTTGGATTTGATTTCACTTGGGCTTGTTGATGTAGAGAAGCTTCCCAAGTATGAATTGACAGTTGAAGATGGAAGGAGGCTGGCGAAGGAGAATAGTAGGGTTTTAATGCGCAAGCATAGGCAGAGGCAGGCTGCTGAAACTACATTGTTGAGGTTGAAGAAAGAGGCGATTGAGGCATTACCAGAGAATTTGAAAGCTGCTGCATTGGTTCCTGATATGACACCATTTCCTGTGAATCGATTTATGGCTACTTTGACGCCGCCTATTGAAGGTTATCTTGAGAAGGTTATGGAGGCAGCTAAGAAGAGTTCTGCAAAGGAGAAGCTTAGATGATTGGAGGGTAAGGTGATATTGTAATGCTACCTTGTGTTTGCTTCTTGAGAATCCCTAGTTTGCAATAAAAAAACAATTTTTATGAGCATTGTTTTGCAATAGGGCCGACTAGAAGAAGTGGACCAACTAGATTAGAGTGGACTTAGAGGATTTCTTATAGATGATCTGAACTAGTTTGATATTGAGTTGTAGTTAATTGATTTTGATCTTGAATTTGTACCTTTTGAGTTTGATTTATTCGTGTGATGATATGATCCAAAGGTGTTTTATGAGCTAAAAAAAAGCGCTAGGTTTAGTATTAAGAAATGTTACTGTTTGATCCTTTACGCTAGTAAATTATTAGGACATTGGCTCACTGTCGTTTAGATCATCTAGGCTCTAGTTCCTTAAAAGCAAATGTGTTATAAATCCGTAGACATTGTCAATTGAGAGACTGCTTGCTGTTTTACAGATTATTTGAAAACATGCATACTATCTGTTCAAGGATACAACACCACCTAGGATTATCTTTCCATCTTTATGTATTTCATTTGTCCTCAAGCATTTTTCCTGGTTTAGGATGTGGTGGTGGTGGGTGTTCCCCTGGGATTTAGTGGGCCAAAATGTGAGCTTTCTCAGTATAAAATGTTTTTGTACTGTATATTGTATAATGTTCCATAGAAGATATTTCTCGTCTGAATTTTCTTAGAAAACTATTTCTTCATTATTTGAATGTTTGGTTGAGTGTAGAGATACATCACATAGGACAGTAGTGGAAGATGTGATTGGGTTTGGGTAAAGTGATAAGGTGATATCTGAAGTAGCAAAAATTTACAAAGGTTTCTGCACGACTGAGAGTAGGTCATATGGGAGAGGAACTGAGATACTTGTAACAGAGAATGACTATGCCCTTAAGCAATGTAAGTTGTGTTCCCACCACCATGGTAAATCTTTACATTGAGGCTAATCAGGAAAAATGATTCCATGAAGAAGTAGTAGTTAATCTTGATTGTTATGTGTTAACCGTATTAATAATCTTCAAGTATTGAATTTTGTGCTGGTTTTCACCATGGTTATGGGAAGATGGATATGTAACCTAGATGGTTAAATTCTGGATAAATTTGACATCCAGCTAGTAATAATGATGACATTGAAGCTACTGCATAAACTAGTACAAACCTAATATCGCAGCGACAGTGAATTTTCTCCTGGTATTTGTGACCTTATCTCACTAGATTCCTGTACTGACTTTAATATTCTCTGATAAGCATGATAGGCTAAAAAACCATCTTTTGTTGAACAACCTATTTGGTGGAGAACTCAAAATCTCTTTCTTTTGTTGTCATAGAATATATTGCACTTCATGCTATTTCCGTTAAGTTTTTTTTGTAACCTCTATGTCTTAGATGTTTTAAGACTTTTCTGTCATTGAGGTTATGCATTGATGAGCTTAACAGCTTCTCCACCTCCTTTTAACTTCCTTTCATCTTAGTGAGATTCTTTTTCTAATTGTGATAGGAAACTAGTGACTGTTACATGCATTGACTTTAGTAATTTGATTCCAAATGCAGTTGAAAGTTTTTCACAGAGATAGCAAGGTTTGCTGGTGATCTTGTGGCATTAGGAATCCATTATTTAGCAGCAAGATGACACTGGAAAACAAGAACTTGAATAATCCTTGTAAACTCATAGACAAAAGCCTTGCAACAATGCACTTTGTTTTGGTTAAACTGGTTTTTTTTGCTTTTGTGGTATACCATTTGTCTTTATGCCACAATATGCTTAGTCCCTTGCACTAGGTTTGTGTTGGTATATTTCTTGATCAGGTTGCTTTACTTGTGAAAAACAAGTGTCATAGCTTTTCCCTTTTCACTCTGGTCAAACTGCCACCAATTTATATGAGACTACTTAACTAAGAAAGCTGATTGTTTTCTTTTCTGAATATGAAGTTTTCTTACTTTAATAATAGTAAGAAAGTAGTTCTATTATTGAGATTCTAAAATGTAAGCTTTTGAAATAGTATAGGAGAACCTCCTGTACTTTTTTCATTATCATGAAGAGCTTCTTAAAGCATAGGCGTCCTATAGTAGAACTAACGACTATACAGCTTTATGCCAAATCATAACGATAGCTGAATCAGTTTGTGGTCAATAAGCAAAAGAATAGTGCAGATTCAATAAACAAGAAAAGTTGTAAAAAAAAAAATGTAAGGCCTAAGGTTCAAATTCAGCTATTCAACATCAATTCTGCGAGGTTGTTGGACTAATAATGAGAACAATATTGCTGTGAGATTGACCTGCTTAGTAATGCATCTCAGTATACCCATATGTCCTGCATATTCTCTTGGGTCTCGTAACATAGAAGGCATGAAGAAATGACAAAAACTGGGGTTATTGTCTCACTGCTTAAGACCATTTCAAGGCAAAACGAGACGGTAATCCTCTAATGCATGAATTAGTATTCTGGGGAAACTGAGTGGACACTTTTCCAGCATGGAAACTACAACCAAAATAACAAGAAAACTAGGCATCATAGAAACTGAGACATGCTCACTTAACATAAAAGCTTCTTTTTAAAGTTTCATCCATAAATCAAAGGCAGCAAGAGATATCCAGCACCACTCCACTACAAAGAATTGTTTCCAAATCTCAAGTCATAGCTTCAAGCCTACAAACATGTACTCAAAAGAACAAACTCTGAAAGACACCACTAAATAAGTAAATAACAAACTGTACCTTCACCAGTGTTTTAGTAAAACTTGGAGCAAGTAACTCAGAAGGTGCTTTCCTTTTTTCATTTCTGAGTATCAACACAGACTATTATTGCATCTAATAAATCAAGAGTTGCATGAGTAGAATAGAGAACAGGTGGCAATTATTGCATCTGCTTCATCAAAGCATAAATCTTCATACAGAAATACTAGTGCACAAAGTTCAATCATATTAAGACGGTACATATAAGGTCTCTCTCTTTCTTTTTGTATTGAACTCAAATTCCAAGGAAATATTTGTGAGGCCAACAGGAATAACCCAGTGACAGCACTGTTTAGATAAGGAATTTTAGATTTTGTCGATGTCTTCGTCTTCAAACTCAATGTAATCATCAGCAGCATTCTCATCTTCTTCATCCAAATTAGCAATACCCTCATTGAGCCTAGTGTTCTCTGGCAACTCTCCATATGCCTTCAACAACCTTGCCTCATCCGGCATATACTTCAGAATAACATCAGCCTTGTCATCCTGGCAAAAACCCAAATAGGAAAGTTTAGAGAAAACAATTAAAGAGAATCCGAGTTCACATTATATAAGAACTGAGAAAACATAAACAAGCAACCCGATGTAGATTAATCGCCCAAGTAAAAACATTACAGAGAAGATCTTCACATGAGAAAGAGGCACATTTAGAACCCCAGAGATGTCCCTGGCACTCTTATAACATTTTTTATTTTTTTGGATAAGTAATCAAAGATTTACAAATACTTGCACTAAGCCGGTGCAATAAAGGGTAATTGGAGATTGTGCGGATCCTCTATTGTATCTAGAATTGCATCTACATCACATCATGTAGGACAACCAGAATTCACCATTGAGCACAACAACTGGATATCAAGACTTCATATTTATACTTGCACACTCAAATAACCAAACATAATACAAATAAATATGAAGATTTTACATTTATACTCTTATGACACTCAATAATCAAATGAAAGTACCATCTTTGTTCTTCAAGCAAAGGATTACAACAACATACCCCATGTAGACCCAAGTGGAGTTTGAGGAGGGTAAAGTGTACGCAGCCCCCTTAGAGAGGCTTTAATCAAAGAACTGTGGAACTATATTAGGTTTGGCCAAATACACAAATTGCAATAATGCATATCATGCATTATTGACAAGGTTATCAAAAAATTTACATTTCAGTGAACGAACAAGAAATATGAATCATCTACTCAATTCTTTTTTGGGAGACATCCACAACTTTTAGAAAAGGAAAAATCCGTATACAAATACATAAAAACACAGCTCAAAAGACGAGAAGGAAAAAACAAAATCACAGTTTCCAATCAAATATCAATCAATAATTCTGAACTAGTTGAACCTCTATACTCTTTTCCGCCCAATTCCGGTCCATCAAAATCTCAATTTTTCATAGGGGACGCGAGAAATAAAGGGGGAATATCTCAGTTTTTAACAGGGTCGATTAAAGAAGTAATTTCTTCCCATCTGCAAAAACCATATAAAAAAAAGATTCAATCGTAAAAAAATCGGATCTTGCCTGATAATCACGGAGTCCGACAAGGATGATATCACCGGCGGCGATCCAAACTTTCTTATGCATCTTACCACGTATGTGAGAAAGACGTTTAGTCCCATCAATACACATAGCTTCACACCGGCCATTTCCAAGCATACGAAGAACTTGAGCATATTCCTGTCCATCTTCCTTAAAAACAAGCTCTCTCTTTTCATCATCAGCTTCATTCTTTCCTCTCTTCCTATTCTTTCCTCCCTTTCCCTTATTCTTCGGCATGATTACTTGATGGGTTTTGCTTTGATGGATACCTTAACCCTAATTTGAACGATGAAATGAAACCCTAGAAATGACTCGAGAGAGTTTCAATTTTTTCTTATCAGAAAAAAAAAGGGATTTTGATAATTATAGTTTTCCTCTTTATATAAATTAAATTCATGTTGGCCTTTTCTACTAGGGTCTAGGAGAGTCGATGGTTAGACTATTTTACCCTTTGCCGGTTGGCTAATGGGACCTATATGTAGGGACAAAACTGTAAAATTATTGATGCATTTCATTTTCTATTTTTTTTTGAAATTTTGTCTTCTCATTTTTAATGACTAAAGAAACATTGTGGGAAGTTTTTCTACCATCAAATTTCTCTATAATAAATAAGATTGCTGGTTTGAATATTAGTAATTATTATTATTATAAATAAACTACTAGTATACTTGAAGCAATAACCATTGCTAGATGTGTCTCGTAAGGTACGAGTTTGAATTAGTCAAATTTTATTGTAAAATTGGATACGGGGTAAAAAAATTATATTTAAAAAAAAAAAAAAAAAATTGGAGGATGGGGGAGTCAACTCAAATAATTGTAGTTATTAGATTGCGTACACTCAATTGTTCTTTATTCTAATTGTGATACATATAGATAAATAAGAAATTCTTTTGTTTCCTGTTATTTTCTGCCAGCCGGAAGATAACTTCAGAGAATAAAGATATTCCTCCAGTAATGTTCCACCATTATTACAAAAGCATAACCTATTTCAGAAGATTTTCCAAATATTTCCCTTATAACATTGGACTACTCATTTCATCCCAATTTATTCGACACTTTTCATGTAATTTATCAATCGATGAAGTTAACAAAAAAACTATATAACTACTCAAAAAACTAGCATTATAAGTTGCAATTTTCTTTTTAGCAAAAAGATCAACAAAAAAACCAAAAGTGTCGAACACTTCGGATAGTTTAGAAGAATCTCGTGGAAATTCAGAGATGATGCCAAAAACTGTCGAGGGAATATTATATTTGGATGAGCATCTTATATTTGCCACATTCAATGCATATGAGACAGGTAGGAGGAATAAAAGAACATGAAATCACTCTTTTTCGATATAGCTAAAATTGTTGGGCAATTGAATAGGTAAACATGCTGATATAAACATGTATTGTGCACTGTTTACCATTCACCATCACAAGATTACTCAATGCTATGAAAGCCCAATGGCCAGAGCTCACTTCCAAATTTCAGTAAGCATAGACTATGTAATCAATCATACCATACAACATCAATAAGTTTATGAGTCACCTTCTATATGGTATCCATGGTTTAGCAGGAATGCTGTTTATCAGAAGAAAGTTTGGTAGCGCGTTGATACAAACTCAGCTACAGATTGTTGTACAATGTTTATCGCAGCATGACATTTCAAATAACATGTACACAATATCAGGACTACCTGTACTAGTATTACATTTGAGCATTTCAGAATAACCAACGTTTCTTTCGCTCATCAATTCCATTTACATCCTTTTCCATCTCTGAAGAGCATGGCAAAAGTGATTTCATACTAAATATTTCAATACCTAGCCTATGGCAGTTAGTGCCTTCATCTAAACCTCGTCTTACATGCTTTTATTAAACCAAGAAACAGTGTTGAACTCACCAAGAAGCAAAAACAACAGTATCCATTGACAAAGGAATCAACTCTTGATAGTAAGTTCAGCCCTGAGATGGAGCATACCATTAGTAAAATATGGACTGTCCTCAGCGATGAAAGAAGTCCATGGTATGGCAAATAGATTGCGGTAGCCAACTGCCTTGCCCCCTGTAAAAGTGTAGTTACCTTTGTACTTGCTGACATACTCCTCCTCTGGTTTTGTTCTTGCTGCAAATTCATAATCAACAGCGAAAGTCACCGAACCTTTTTCCTGCATCCCCAGAAAGAGACCAAAACAGTGGAAAGAGCTTTGCTGATCCATGTTGCAATGTGCAGACAGGAAAAAACCTTGTCCCCCTAAATGAAATGCTTGAGAATACACTCTTCCTGAAGGAAAGAGGTTAGCACATTCCTCCCGCTTAAGATCCAGATAGACTACACATTGTTGCCGTGGAAGTCCAAAATCAACCACCTTCACAGGTCGATACTTGTAAGCACGCTCCACGAAACGATGACTAGTGGAGGACGAATCTTCTGCAGCTTGGGTTCGCTGACGATGAGGAGCCTCAGCTTTATAAAAGAGAGCCTCAAGCACAAGCTTGGATGCAAGTTCATGATCAAAGTCATTACATGCCAGAACCTTCCGAAGCTTTCTACAGCTCATAAAAGGAAAACGGATGCAACGACCAAGTCGTGAACCAAGTATTTCTCGCCGTTCCTCTATCTGTGGATAATGAGTCCTTGTCCACTTCAACACAAAGTCGTACACTGCATCCTCTGATGCTATCTGAAGGTCATCACTGAACAAGATAGCCTCTACTCCAGCAAGAGGCAACTTCATGACCTCTTCCTGAAACCTGTTCAAAGACAATGAGCTCATTATCAAGCACATACAAGTGTGACAGCTAATCAAAACTCACCAAAAGCAGCAGTAAATGGAAACAAATTTTTCACTTGTTCTTTGTCCACATTAAAAACAAGTACTGAATGGAAAGAAACTTTTCATTGTTTAACAATTCATAATAAAGAAAATGCAATGTAATTTTGAGTGATGGAATGTAGGGCAGAATTCCAAGAAAATTTCTGGCACTGGATAAAAAAGGTCTTCTAGAAAACATAAATTTGTCACCACTGTATTGAACAAAGTATGCTGGTGGAGACTGAAATATCATCATAAGGCAAATAGACAGCTGCATTAGAACAGAACTAAGAAGAAATAGAGTGTGGTCAGTAATGGAACAAACTTGGTAATATCTTTGTATCTTGCAGCTAGGAATTGTTCTGCGGCATCGGTCAAAGGCTTAACTGCTTCAGCCATCAGGATGCTAGAAGGAAGCTCCAAATACAGTAAAGCGGACTCTGGAGTCATAGGTAAATTACGCAGTTGCCGGCTACAATACCGCATGCAAGAAACAACTTCAAACTTGTCGGCAGCCATGAGTACGTCCAGCAAAGCAGGTGCTGTATTAGTGGTCAATTTATTGCTATACATAAAATTCAGGAGCTCCATCAGTGCAGCTTCCTCTGCTCCATGAGAATGAAAAAAGAACATTATTTCTCATGAAATTAATAGGAATCCTACAACTTCTCTAAGGTGACAATATTTGACCCACAATTGTCAAATCACTAGCACTAGATGCTGACATAACAATGAACATAAAAAGAAAGAAAATTCTCTCCTCTGTGCTTTGCAAGTTTCTCATAAAAAAGGAAAGCTCAAAAATATGCTCACACAGCAAAGTGCAGTTCAATGTAGCAACTGACAAGAGGTCAGTAAAATGATATAATGTGTCTTAAATTTCTGCGCACCTGAAGCATTAATTCTTAGAGTTACTTGTCTTTGCTCAGACTCCCTCATCCCATTGGAGAAGAGCTACATAAATACAAGAGAGCTCAGTTGATTCTTCATGTATAAACTCAAGACAGTGCATAAGCAGCTTGCATATGAAAAAGAATGTTTACCTTGTAAAAGAAAGGGCTCTTTGCTGCTAAAATGGGGGAGCTGATATGTAAGGTTTCAACTTTAACAACTCTTGGAGAATCAAAGTTCCAAGATGAATCATCAGCATTAGTAGCTTCATCTCCTGCAGACAAAACACTGCATCGCTTGATTATCTTTCTCAAGGTACTCTGAAGTAATTGTTGGAATCAAACAAAATACAAGTTATGAACACCAGGAACAACTAGAGGAACATGTCATATGATTCTGCAATAAGATCAGCATAAAAACTAGAAAGCGGAAAGAAAGTGAAGGACAATGCAACAGTATATTACAAAATACACAGACAAAGAAATGCTACTACTCTATTCTGCAACATATAGCAGAAATAAAGGTCAGTAAAGATGTACTTCTCTCTAAGTATGGTTCCTTTCCTTTTTACTATACGTATGCCCATCCCTTGCAAGGGAAAGTGTTCTTATGCAACAGAAATACTCTGTTAGAATTTGTTTACAGTGCGCCTGGAGATCACATTACTTCAAAACACGATATCCGCATACAAATTCTTTTATAAGCATCCACATTCAAATTTAAAATATAAAGAACGAAGAAACCGGTCTTAGCTTAAGATCATGGTTCTGAAGAGATCAGCTATTGGCTCATTGGCAGGCCCTTCATATCTCTTGACTTAAATATGTTTCTGTTATATTTTATTCTTTTATCTTTATATTCTAATTCAGCAGAGTGGTACTGAAGTAGCAAGTATTTCGACAAAATACATGGAAATTTAAGAAACCTCATTGTTTAACGAAGAACAGAAGCTGGCGGAAAAAGAAATGTAGGACTAGATTTGGTTTAAATACCCGAGTGTGGTTCTTCGATCATTGCAACAACTGATTCATCTTGATTTTCGTTCTCAACATCTTCAGTATCAATTTGATTACAACTTATAACCTGCTCTTCAGGACAAGCAGTGATATCCAGAGCTGCAAACGAGTGGCACATGTCTGGTTATCATCATAGAACAAGAAAAACCCATGCCAGCATAACAAAAATCAGAAGTCTTTCCAATATGTTATATGCATAACGTTCATTTCAAGGGAAGCAAGGGTGTATTTCATAACCACCTCCCTCTGCTTCCTCTTTCCCCCTCAACAAAAGAAAAGGAAAACATGTCGTAAACATTTAACAGCACCTTTTTCAAATAGAAAAAGAGAATTTGTTAAAACATCTTTCTTCTTTTTTTAGAAAAAAAGAAGTGAACACAAATATGTTAAAACATCATCCATATCACGTTTTATAACAACAACAATCAAAAGTCAACTAGACCATTTGAATTTAAAAACAAGAGGTTTGGACACTGTATGATGTTGTCTAGTGGAGTCAGAGATCCGTTAGAAACAAAATTATGCCTCAATCCCAAATCAGTAAGGGTTGGATATATGAATCCTCTAGCCAATCTATTCTATTTAGTTCCTTTTATTCATTCAAATGATTTGTTATAGTTAGACAATCATTACACCGTCAAACTATTGCAATCTTACTCCTTCAACCAAGGACTAGTTACATGTGTAAGCTAACAAGTAAAGAGTTCAAAGATCATTTTAGTTCAGTTAAATCATACTATTGAACATGGATGACAAAAAGCAAGCAAAACTCCTTTCTTATTCTTTCAATCCTTTCTTCCTTTCTCTTTTGACAAAAAGCAAGCAAAACTCCTTTCTTATTCTTTCAATCCTTTCTTCCTTTCTCTTTCTAGCAGAACCACAATCCCAGAACAAATAAGTATGACTTAAACCCACTGTTCCAAATCTCCATACACAACTTCCCTTTCACTTTGGAGATCATCCATAGCCAAAAACAAGGTCCACCAATTTTCAACTCAAAATCCTCAGTAACAGAAGTACCCAATTCATAAATTATTCAGGAATGAAAGCAACTGAAGCTTAAATAGACACCCAGTTCATAAATTAGCTAGAAACTCAAGCAACTGAAGCTTAAATAGATACCCAGTTCATAAATTAGCTAGAAACTCAAGCAACTGAAGCTTAAATAGATACCCAGTTCATAAAATAACCTAGAAACTCAAGCAACTGAAGCTTATATAGATACCCAGTTCATAAATTAGCTAGAAACTCAAGCAACTGAGCTCAAACGCCCGATTACAGAGCTAAGATAAAGAGAAAAAGGAGCACAGAGACAAACCCATTTCCTTCCTGATATCTTCTCTACGTCGTTTGCGATTACGCGCCCAATCAGCTAGACTCTGAGAGTGAAAGCTATCTGAATCAGACAGAGGGTCAAACGAGTCAGCCATAATCTCGATCTGAAGTAGACGATCGGAGAAGTTGATGTCGTTGAAGGCAAAGCCAAAATCCGGGTCCCGGGTACTGCTCGGTGAGTATTCCGGGTCCATAACAGCCGTTCTCGGGTCGAAAAGATCCAAATTCTGATCCTTCATGGCTGTAAATTCAACTATAAAGATTCTCTTTCTCTCTAAATATCCGGCGGATTTTGCTTTATAATGTCTGAGATGTAGGCGGAGAAATGGTTGGGGAAGACGGAGGAAAACGAGGCGCGGGGGGTTGAATTATAGTAGATAGACACGTGGCTTTGATTCTATCGAATAATCAATTTTTAAATTTATGTTAAAAAAAAATTATAATATTCTCGAACAACAAAATTTTTAAATATTTGAAATTGTTAGTTATCCAAACTCATAGTAAAAAATAATGAAGTTTTAGTTTCGAAATCAAGTCAAATATAGTAAAAATGAAATTATATAGAGAACCAAACAAGAAATAACAAACTATATTAATTACATAATGATATAGTATAATAGTCAATGAAGTGGTTGAAAATCATAAAACCTCGATTTAAAATTCAATCGAGATAAAAAATATTAGGTGATTAATTCTTCGCATCTATCCTAATCTTGGTGGACAAAGTTATCAAGTACATATTACTGATATCCCGTGTAGCCTTAACAGAGTTATATGATACATGTTGTTGGCGGGAGGTGACAGATATCCTTAAAATTAAAAGTGTGCGAAGATTGACTTGAATATCATGGTCATAAAAAAATACAATTAGTAGAAAAAATATAAAAGCAAACAACACAATCTCATTTTATAATAGCAAATACTAAAAAACGTTACATGAATAAACACGCTTTATATGTGCCTAATAATTTGATGCATAATATTATGCATGAAAATATCTACTCGATTTTACGTTTTGTGCAGCCTATATGGCATCTAGTTCCTTCTTTTTAAATTTCACGTGTTTAATCAGTTTGATTTTCTTCTACCAAATAAAATAAACTTTAAAAATTGATAATATGAAACATCTTTATATGGCAAATGAGTTGTTAATTCATTTAAACAGTTTACTAAGTTCTATAATGCTTTTTAATTTATCAAAAAATTAAATGATTTATTATTTTATGAGTCGTGGCTTATGGATAAATTATTTTAAATATTCAGGACTAATAAAGAGAAAAGAATATTTCCAATAAAATACACGAGGAGTCAACGGTCAAATAGGCTGCTTTTTTTCCTCTTGGGTCAAAGGTAGCTTTAATTTGAACCATTAGAGTAGCATAAAAGCTTACTATGTTACTCCCTCCGTCCACTTTTAGGGTGGTTTGGCACGAAGGAAAACGGAAAATGTTTTTCAATTTTCTCACGTTTGATCAGGTAAAATATTTTTTAAATTAACTTATTTTCCTCAAATTTAAGGAAGATAACTTCTCTTCAAAAATTAAGGAAAATATTTTCCAAAACTTTCCTCTAACTTCAAATTACAATTTTTTGTTGAAAAATTCAATTTTTTTTTGTTGAAAAAATAAATTTAAAGCTTATTTTTTAAAAATATTTTTCAACTTCAATTTATTATTTTTTTTACCCCACCCTCACCCTAAACCCCCCCCCCAATTCCCTACCACCCCCCTCCCGCAAGCCCCCCACCAAAAAAAGAATTTTAAAGAATATTTTCAATTTCAAATTTTTATTTTTTTACCCCATCTCACCCCTACCCCCCCACCCCCCACCCCCCAAAAAAAATTAAGTTTAAAAAATATTTTCAATTCAAAAATTATTTTATACTCTCTAGTAAAAATAAAAGATATTTTCTCAAAAATATTTTTCATTAATAAATCAAACACTAAAAAATATTTTCAGGAAAATATTACACCAACCAAACATGAGAAAATAAGTAAAAAATCTACTTGTTTTCCAGGAAAACATTTTCCTTCATACCAAACACATCTTTAATTGTCATGTTGCGTTTTTTCGAAAGTTAATTTAACTATTTTTCAAAGTTAAATTAGATTACATTAATTTGATATTTTAAACAAAAGATTTAGATACTCAAAAACTATACGAAAAGTACTATAAGTTGCAATTTTATGCATATCAATATGATGAAAAAATACATCATAAAATGTTAGTCAAAGTTTTTATAGTTTAACTCTAAAAAAAGAAACTATGACAATTAAAAATGGACGAAGATACCAAAAAGCCTGATCAGTAGGCCCTCCATTGGACGAGACTTGTTCAATAGCACCAAATACAAGTTATAGTTTGGTAGGACTGAAATTTACATGTAAAGGGTCGTTTGATAAAGTGTATAAAAATAACGTTGAATAATGACATAAAAATTAGTTATGTTCCATCATTCTTATTTATGATTTAGTTTATTGTATTAAAAATAACATGTATTTCATAAAAAAAAAATTAAAATATTTATTTATAAAAATATCCTTCACATTCTTTAGCTCTGTACAGTAATTGTTTCTTTAACAAAGCTCACAGCACAGATAAGATGCCTGAATTCCTGTTACAAGTGTCCTTGTAGAACAGGAAGAACTCCTCCTCTTCTTCTTCTTTTTTTTTTAAAATTGGGGCAGCCACTCTCACCAATAAAGTAAAAATTTAAATACCTTGAACTACTAAAATTTCCTGATTAGAATCGAACCCTCACCAACAAAGTGAGAATCAAAAGTGAACTCGCTCACGTGAGAAATGATATCTTTGAACTGTAACATTCAATGTGTGACCATATCATCTAAAAATTTAAGAGGTTAAAGAGAACACACTTTTATTATTTAATGTTATTCTCAACACGCCTCCTCACGTGCGGGCCTGAAAGGCCAAGCACGTAGAAATTCTTTTTACCTTTGGGTGGCGGTGAGATTCGATCTCAGAACCTATGCATGCTCTGATACCATGTTGAAGTGTGTGATCATCTCATCTAAAAGCTTAAGTTAGAAAGAGCAAACTTTTATTATTTAATAATATTCTCAACATATTATATACTTGTAATCGTTCTTATAGTGTCATGCACGACATGCCTCAAGCTAGAAGGAAATTACTGTAATCATACTTCAACAGACGTTACAACAATTTCCAGGTGAAACAAGAGACTGTTAACAACCAGTACACATCTCTCATTTACAGATAAAAGTCTGAAACTACAAAAAAGAGAGAGTTCTCATTTCTCATGTACCAAAATTTTTGAGTCACAAAACCAGCCTTAGCAACTCATGATAAAGTATCAAATACCTTTTGACATTTTACAGTTCAAGAAACCTCAGACAAACCTTTGATAGCTCTTGGCTGCAACTGCTGGTTTTCGAGTCTGGCTTCTAGCAGCTTTGCCTTGAGTGTATTCTCTTTTACACCTAGTGGTAATTTTGAAGAAGATTCAATCACCTCACGATCCGGGGCTGTTACTTTTGATGTCCACTTCTGCACTGGACTGGCAGGACCAGTAAATGTCGTTGGATCAAAAGACTGTTCCATGTGCTTATCGCCATTTGAAAGTGTCTTAGCTTCATAAGGCAATGAATGATCTTTAAGCAAGTTATTCAGCAAAGAACTTCCACTTCTCATTAAGCTATTCTTTTTCTTCTGGAATTTTCTTTGTTTCGTGACACGTTTCTTAGGCACACATGAATCATTACCTTCAACAGTAGTCTCTTTAATCACCATTGCCTCGAAAATTTTCTCTTCGGGTTGAATTCTTGAGCTAGTCACGTCAGGGTCCTTCGAAAGTTGAGTTCCAATCTTTGTCTGTGGTGGATTAGATTCTTTCATTTTTTCGACATGGATGTTTGGAGTAAATTCCTCATGTTGATTGATGCCATCATGCTTTCCACTTAAACCTCTATTAGATTCAGAAGCACGTATAACGTTGTCAAATGAATCGTCGTCTTCCTTCTCTACTCTGGGGGCACTTGCAGGATTGTTCAAGTGAAAGGATTCCAAAGAATGCCGGCATAAACTACTCTCTTTTGCTCCTTTCAGGTTTAAGACATTATTCCCGTAATCACTAGATTGTCTAGCTTTAAGGAAGGTTTTTATTTCGGACCTCAACTTGTCTACAATTGTTTTCTTTTCTGCAGGATCATGACGTCTTTGGGCTTGCTTCATTTGCATTCTTTCATCTAACCATGCTTCAGAAATATGAATGATCAATCCATCCTTCTCTTCAGTCAATATTTGATCCTTTCTCACTTTGCTTTTCAAGAATCGAACTTCTTCTTCGTACTCCTTAATTCCGTAGGCAAACTCATCACATAATTCTTCTAGCATAATCCGTGTCTCCCGTTCTCTTTCAAGTTCTTTTAAAGCAGTAGAGAAAGAAGATTTGACTTCAGCAAGATCTCGAGCAAGCTTACGGTGAAGATTCTCTGAGTGTTTCCTCAACTTTCTTTCATCTCGTACCTCATCCGTCAATGTCTTGACTGCCTCTTCGGCTCTGTTATGCTTGTTGTTCTTTCTTCCAATTCTGTAATCATCAATTAGCATCATCAAGTCATTTAATTCTTCTCTGTCTCTTTTCTTTTCTTCTTGTAGTTCCTTAACATGTCTTTGGGAGTGATCAACTTCTTTTCTCAATGCTTTTACCAACGACATGTTTGATGCTTGTTGTTCTTCAAGGCTCCAAATCCTATTAAGTATCTTAAGTAACTCTGCTGATGTTTTCAAGCTGTAGCTTGACTTTCCACTTCTACCTTTAAGGTCCTTTGAGCTGGTGGGAGTCTCAACAGGTTTAAAAGGAGCCATCTGTATGTCAGGGAATAGAAGGAATATAGACATTACTACACCACTGAAATTGGTTGTCATGAAGTATTCTGAAGTAATCAAATATAGCACGTGCAAGACGGACAAGTTGACACGTGCAGGCAATAATCATCTCATTTCAGGACAGGCTACTTCTCATGTACTAAAGGCAAGTGCAAGTTCATAATAGACTAAATCCAGAGACATTCAGAGAACAATATCTGGATTTTCAGAAGTTACATACAATATCCAGACTATGTTCACCAGAAAATTTGTCTGAAATCAGTTGATCGTAGCACATATTTCTGAATGAATACTGATATTTAGCTACGGCTCACGTCTAAAATCAAAAGCCAAATATTTCATGATCCCTTACTCATGTAAAAACTATCATGCGTTAATGAAGGCATCATACTTCAATTTGCTTAAACATATGTATAAATGCATGAAACTTTCAGGTAGTGACTAATTTGACAGTGAAATCTGTGAATCCGAGAAAGGGGCGGGGAGGGGGGTGAGTAAAAGAGTTAATACCTTTGATGGTCACTCAACTATCAACTCTTTTCACAGAAAGTCACCCAACTTCCATTTTCAACTCAAAAGTCACTCAACTATGACTTCTTTGCACAGAAAGTCACTCAGCCTATTTACTTATTTTTTTCACTAAAATTTGCTGAAATGGAATTTTTATTTTTAACCAAAATTTTAAGAACCATGAAAATAAGCATGTGTAGTTAGAAAGTACAATACTGATTGTTCCTTACAAAGTACTGATTCATTCCTGATACTACTGTCAATAAACTTTAAAAAGAAAAAGTTACCTCCATTGAGCTACAATAACTTGCAGGTGATTCAAGCGATTGAGCGCCCCCATTCTTCGCAATTAAATGATGATGATGTTGTCTAAGTGATGCAGCAATATCCCTCCCTAAACTACTAGTGCTTGTTCGCTGCAAAAACAAAAAAAGAAACATGACTAATCAGGTTATTGCCTTCTGGTTGCAAGTTAGAGAACTTCTGATAAGGTACTTTATAGTTTAGCAGAAATGAACCAAATAGACATCCTTTTGTCTCTTCAGTGAAGTTGGCAGACTAGGAACTTTGTAATAAAGTTTTATCAGTAACTAAGCATTCCCAAGATCAACACAACAACCTACACTATGACTACTAACATATATGTTCTGTTTGTCTTTCTAACCTATGAGGCAATTGGCATGATATAACCAAAAATGGTTAAAGGCGAATTCAGGATCTAGAGTCGGTGTACATTAGTTGTGAAAAAAGCAATAATTTGAACTCACAGAACTCTATTTATATATAATAATATAATACAATATGCAGTTTGGACTTGAAAAAAAAAATAAGTTTTTTGTACTTGACCTGCTGTGGTGGGCTATCAGGTGGGGCAGCTTTTTGGCTGTGAAGCTTAGATTTGTCTTTGTGATTTTGAGGTAGAGGGCCAATCTTGCTCATCTTGACAACCTTTTTCACTTGTGGTTGAAATTCCCAGAGATTTGCACCAAGTTTTCTGACAGATAGTGAAGCAGAATTGGAAGAAAAGGGGAAATCTTGAAGCAGAGAACCATCAGATTGTGCCAAACCAATTTTCCATGTTGGTGATGGAGTAGTACAAGTACCCCCTCTTTTCCCTACCAAAACACCTTGTTTCAACTTTACTACCAACAATTCTTCTTCCTCTTGTTGCTTTTTCTTTTCCTCTCTCTCCATTTTGGTGGTTGTCTTACTCAAAAGTCTTCTTTTTCTACAAAAAAATTCAAACTGTTTGATGCTGTCCACTTACTTTAGACTAGTAGTACTACTTTTTTACCCCTCTCAGACACGCGGACAAAGGTAAAATTGTTGATCTTCTTGTGAGCTCAACCATTTCTGTTTCTTCTTTCTTACTTACATACATACAGTATGTCCCAATTAAAAATGCTTTACGTCACTCTCATCTTATCTCTCAGCTTCTCAATTCTCCTTCTCGTCAACTTTAATGTTTAATTACACGAGTTTAGATAATCAATCAACTAAATTACTACAATTCTTCGTAATATATAGCTTAGGCTTCTAATCATGAGAATTATTGGTGAGTCTGACACGTACAAGTTACAGTCATCACTAGCAAAGCACCGAGAATTAGACACAAACACATGCAAAGCAGCAGCTACTCTGCTAGGCAAGTTTGTCAATAATTTAGAAACCTACGTAACTTAAAAAATGTATAATTATGAGTGAATTTATGCAAAATAGAAAACAAAATAACTAATCTCTCCATATATAACTAATATTTACATCCAATAATATATAAATTTACTCATAATTAATTTTTATATTATGAATATTCGTATAACTCTGACCAACTACTAGTGATTTAAGCAAAGTGGCAATTACTAAGAAAAGCCAAAAGTTTTGGTAGCAAGAGTCCAAATTTGAGGACTAAAAGGAAAAGGGTTATGTGGTCCATGGGCTATCTGTATGTATGACTTGCTAGCTCTGGTGTGATCTACATCATTCTTGCCCCCTTTTGATTCAAAAAATATGTATATTAATTTGATATATAATTTACATATATCACCTTAATCACTAAATTATAATTGATTAATATAGGAGTATATATTTTTATTTATATTTATTATTATGTAATATAAATATCGAATGCAGATAAATTTTTATTTAGATTCAACCCAATGCAACCTCTCCTTTAGCATTTAGTACACAGAAAGAGAAGGAATCTTTAGGGTAAAATCATGCCTAAAGGATCCTAGGATTGCAAGATTTTACCCTTCTAGCATAATAACTACTGTTTCCTATGTTTAAAGCTGTTAGTATTTGATATAGAATTAATTCTTCTTTAAATAAGTACTCTTTTTTTGTCAAGTGATGATTGATAATATGCGCGTGTTGCTTCATTTGAATGTAGTTAGATCTTGGATCATTTTAGGTGTGTTATAAACTTTTAATAAGGTGTTTTAATTAGATATTTTTATTAAAATTTTGAAAAAAGTTTTGTATATATTTTTATTCGTTTATTAGTTAATTATATGTATTCAACTCAATAAGTCATAAAATTTCAAACGTTTTTTATTTGAGATTGATGTGTATAACTAAAAAAAAAAGGACATATTTTATGTGGTTAATTCAACTATCTCATAAACGGATAAAAACATGCATAACTTTTTCTTAAAAAATGAATGAAAAGTGACAAGTTAAAACACTTTATTAGGAATTGATATGTTCAATTAGAACAAAACTTAGTCAGGGTATGTTTACCATCAATGTAGTTGGATTGTTGCCGAACAAGTGAAGATATTGTTACAGTGACTCAGTGAGTGATCATATATATGTGTCTCAACGTGAAAATATTTTTTTTTTCTTCGTTTTCTTTAAACTGTAATTTATTTTTACCAACATATATCTCTTTGAAGACCCTTACGGAACTAATGAAGGATGAGTATATTTTTCTAAATATTAGAAATTACAAAGTCTTGAGCTCCCATAGATTACACAACCACTCATCGTCAAAAAAAATTCCCACAAACTTGGCTAAGGAAAATAACAACAAGCACATGAGGGGAAATGTTGAAACCTTTTTCTTAAGTAAATAAAACTGTATATTTTTAACAAATTAAACTTTTATATACAGTTGTAACATCATTGTTACTATATTCTTCTTTTTGTAATTACGAGAAATGGTACCATAAATCATTTAATTCAAAAATGTTGAAAGAAGATTATCAGGGGGCAAAAATGGAAAAAAAAAGAAAAAAAAGAAGAAGAAGATAGACAATTGATGGACCCGAAAGGAACCGGTGGGCCCATTTTAATTATCTCAATTGCTAGTCCAACTAAATATGGGGCCCGTCTTAATGTGAGACAAATAGACAAGTCATGGGCCTTATATGCCCCCAACAAAGTATTGCCAAAAAGGATAATTGTCATTTTACGTATCATTCTTTCTCTTACCATATAAGAAACCTAAGAGAAGACGCTTCGATAGGGAAATAAATATTTTGTATATATAGCGTGGGAGGCCAAGGCAAGAATGTGACCGGAAAAAAGAATCGTTCTTATTAGGACGTTAAAGGGACCTTTTAGGTGCCTTTAAATGGAAGGAATTAGAAATAAAAGAAGAAATAAGACAAATCTATAATACTGCAATACTGATATTAATATTGTTTCTGAGGTTTCAAAAAACATTTTTATTTCAGTTTCGGTTTTTTTTCGTAGTTGTTTATTAATTGTTATCAATATAGTATACTCTTACAATATGGAAACTCATTGTTTCCTCAAAGGCCCAAATTTTTGGGCTCAGTTGGAAAGCAGATATTTTCAAGGGAAAATTGTATAAAATAGCAAATTATTAATTGAAATTAGATGGTATAACCACAGTTTGATTTAATTGTAACCCGTAGCAAACAGTTGCCATTTGCCTCTCTCCCCAGCTTTCTCGCTTGCTAGTCTCTCCCTCACCTCTCTCACTTTATACAAACACAAATGTATAAAATGCGTTTGTGTTTGTATAAAGCGAGAGAAAACTATATATACAAATACAAATACATATATTTTCGTCTTATACACTTATAATTATACAAATACAGATTTTTCCCTGCCCAGTTCTCTTTTGTCTTTCTCTCTTTCTTCCTTTATACAAACACAGATTATACAAATTACAATGTATAATTTGTGTTGTATAAAGCGTGCGAGAGAGAGAGAGAGATTTGATATACAAACGTTTTATTTCGATTCAATTGTATACAAATTCAAAGTTTATGCAGATATACAAACACAATCATTGATACATATACATAGTAGTTACATATATACAATTATCTAACCGATATACATATACAATTGTTGCGCTTTTATACAAACGAGAGGCCTGCCAGCGAAATTATACAAATCTGAAGCTCCTGCCAGCGAGTTATACAATCTGATGCTCCATAGCAAATATGAAGTTTGCTATGGAGCACAATTATACAAATTATAGTTATAGCATACAAATATAATTTTTATGTTTGCTAAACCTAAAATTTACTCTATTTTCAAGCCCAAGGCCCACAAAACGAATGATGTAGAAAGAAAACACAAATGATTTGTTTGAACATGGGGACATTTGTGCACCACGGCAACAGTATTACAGTAGGATCTAGGTATTAGGAAAAATCTAATAATGTATCATTTGTAATATATCGGACAATCAAGGAATGTATTCAAGAGCAGAGACGTATTTAGGATTTTGAGATGATAGATGCACTATTATAAAAAAAGGTGGATCTAAGATATAAATTTTGATCGATTTGACATTTAGATTCTTATCACTGAAAATCATTAAAATTTTACAATTATACGTCCAAAATTATTTTCTATCTATCTAAACCACTCAGAGAGGTGTTCCAATTTTAGAAAGGAAAATATAACAAGATAGATAAAAGATTCATATTTCTAACCTCACTTAGAGAGGTGCACCAAATCATTATCGCATACATTATATGATACTTCGAGTCTGTGTTCACACATCTATATTTAAATATTTTTTAAAAGATATAACACTACTTTATATAATTTTGGGAGGCGAGCATGGGTTCACGTGAACCCGTTGACCCCCTCCTGGATACGCTTCTGTCCGAGAGCAATGAAAAATTCAAAATTTTTGTAATTGAAGAAACTTTTGGGATAGAATGTAATTATCCCCAAATGTGTATAATTTCTGATTTTCTGTACTTTATACTAGATATTAAGAATATGGGCCATTAGACAAATTCGGGAAATTCGGTATATGGGAGTGATTTGTGTAACAATAGAATATATATGAGTCACTTTTATAATAAGGGATATATCAGTTCTAAATGTCAAAGTTGAGAGGTATATTAGATCATTTTTCCTTTATTTATTAAAAAAATTACAAAAGTCAAAAGTGTCAACTAAGGAATTCGACATATAATTTGTGTAAGATCAAACCTTGAGCATTAAGCGTTAGGTATAAGGATCGTTTGGTAGCTGATTAAAGTTATGCATAAATTAATAATGTAGAGATTAATTATGAATAAATCTATATATTATTTTATACGGATATTACTCTGACATAAATTTTAGATCTGAAATGCCAACTTATCTCTTGGTAAAGTAGTAATTGTTCAAATTGTTGATTTTATCTTAAGATATATAGTATTATTTACTTGTTTTTGTTTTTTACTTTGGCTGTGTTCCAAACTTCAGCGGACAATAAGACATATCTCCTTGGAATTTGTGGTAATGGTTTGGTGTGAAGAAGACAAAACTGTGAAATTCCAATTTTTGTTTTAACACAAGGTTACAAAAATATATACTAACTAATTTTAAATTCTAGTCTAGTTTATCTGTATTTACATATCAAACGAAAATGTCATCCAAACGCATGCAAGTTGCAACAACATGAATATTTACTCTTCTCATCAAGTTAATATATGAAAAAAGTTTGGCTAAATATTATATATTATTTTGATTTATGTGTTATTATTACCTTTGTAGAAAGAATAAAACTAAAATGATGCTTGAAAATATAATTTGCTGCAAAAAATATCACATCAAGAGTTGTTAAATGTCCAATTATCATTATGGGTGAGTATTCTTTATAAAAAATAATCCAATTATTCAAAAGCGCCAAAGTTTTATTGATAAAACATTGCTAGTGACAAATTGTGAAACCCTCTAGATGGAAAAAGGTGTAACATAAACTAATAAAAATGTTATACACTTTTTTTTCCGGAACTCACATTGGAGTAAAGTGCTCACTAACAAAAGCAACTTCATATCCAAGAAGACTTGAATCTGAGACCTCTAGTTAAGGATGAAGGAATATTTATTACTCCATCACAATCCTTATTGGTTTATTATTACAGTTATGTTCGGAGATTGATTATTATATCGAGTACTTGGTACCTCCCAATTAGGTCACTTGCCCATCATCACTTTGGCAACCAAACCATCAGTGTCTTGTAAAGGGGGCTTTCATTTTCTTGGTATAGTAACAAGAAACAAGTGATGTACCAAAACTCAAAACACACTCAAGGCATGGGCATGAGTATGACTTTACCAAAATAGATCGAGTATGTCATTAGCCAATGAAAAAACTTTATTGTTGGACATGTGAAATCTTGAAACACCAATGGTTTTTGACAACAGCTCACTTATTCCATGACCATGTGGAAGGTATGCTGCCAACTCTCATGGTTCATCAACTCAATTTGGTAACTAGCTGTGGTCCTAAGCCTAAAGTGCAAAAAGGTCCATAAACAAGCCAATCATGTGCTGCCAAATGGAGGATTCATTAGGGAAAGAGAGAGAGAATAAAAGGGAAATTTTGGTCTAAAAATATTGGTAAAGTGCAAAGTATGAGGGAACAAGTTATAGCCCATCTTCCAGTTTTGACTTTGTGATTTGCTTAGACAACTTCTCTGTCTTGGGAAAGAGCTCTAGCTTATGCAAACACAGAAACTAGAGATAAAGAAATGTAACAATAACCCTATGTTGCTCAATGCTCCGACTCTTCAAAAATGTCAGATGAGTGTGTCGGATCTTTCAAAAGTAGTACATTTTTCAACATGAGTGTAGCAACATAAACATAGATAATAATATTAACCTTTGGAAGCTGAAATGAGTGTGCCCAAAAAATATTTAACAATATTCTCATTTCATAAATTAGCAGCCTCATTGGCTGGTACATGTTGTATAAACCTTTCAAGAACACAGAAATCTTTGCATTGAGAGGAGACAGGGAAGAAAAGAACAACAAAAGGAGTACAAAATCAAAAGACATGAAAGGAAATGATGATAGGATTCTAAGGTGCGCCAATCACATCAATTGAAGTGCAGAGAGTCTCAGGGAGACATCTCAAGCCTTGGCTCGAAGCAGAAACCAGTAAAGAGCTGAAGGGGAAACCTCTTTGTCACGGGACATTTCTGTGACCACCTCCACTGTTTCTGGTTCGCATCAAAAACAAGAAGGGCAGGAGCACCATAACTCTGAATGTATATGAGATCATCAGTACCACTGCTGGCAAAAACATCATCGAATTCCCCAAAACCTTGAAAATACTTGTGTGGCATGCGGGCAATTTCTTGCCATTCTGTCCCCTTAAGTACCCATATGCCAATCCCCTTAATTATGTCAGGACGATCTGGTTTCCCAATCCCTCCGACCATTACTAACTTTTCCTTGAGGTTCATTAATCGGCCACATGTTAGAGAACATGGCACAGGAATGAAAGTCTTTATTAACGAACAATGTGATGATCTGCTTGAGAGGTTGTAAGTGATCAGACCGTGACGACTTTCTAGACCACCACCTCCAGTTGCATAGATCAGGAAGTACAAAACACCATCACAGATGACACTTTCATCCCCACCTCTCCAGCCTGTTAGAACCTCAGTCAAAGGGGTCAACCACTTCATTGTTCCAGAATCGTATATGTGGATAGAGAGATCCCACTGATAGAAGTTACCTGGTACTTGCTTAGATTTAACAATGGCGACACTGTAACAAGAAGTTTTCATGTTTGCACAGATAGCCAATGCACTGTAATCAGAAAACTTGAGACCAGGAGGCTCCTGAAGGTTCTTGCTGCATTTGGTTATTGGGTTACAAACATACAGTTCGCTTCTACTGTCATTGTCCATGATGCAAACTAATCCACATGAAGAAGCAATGAACCAATTGGATGTCTGAATGCAAGGGAGGTCAATACTATACCATTTTCGAAGGGAAGGATCATAGGCATAACCAACTGGCTCCTCTGAGCTTGTGAACATAAAGTACCACGGTTTTTGAGACAGCACCTGAGAGAAGTTCCATAAGAACCTTCTTGAATTCACTATCTCATACCATCTTTTACACACACAACTTGCCCTAAAAATGCTAGCAATGGGAAGATAGGCCAGTATTCGTTCCAGTAAATCATCAGGCAGTATCAAATCCACAGGAACTGAGGAAGCTTCTCTATTTTCTTCATCGTTAAGCTCTGAAAATGAATCAAACTCAACCATGTCTGGTACAACGTAATCAGGGCAATGACTGACCCAAGAGGTTTCCCCTTCCATGATGATGGAAAGGGATGAAAACCTACAGGCAAAAAGAAAAGTAAAACTTGAGTGAGATGTAGTAGATGAAACAAAATTAACCTCGTCTTATTCACTAAACAACAGTTATCCTTAGTATAAGTAAGTGCAAAAATATACTACACATCAGATCAGAGAATTACAAGATCATCTAACATCAAAACCTAAAGCAGGACAAGAGGTGGTTGCTCAAGTGGTAAGCACCCTCCACCTCCAACCCTAAGGTTGTGAATTCGAGTCACCGAGGGAGCAAAGAGGTGGGAGCTCCCAAAGAGGGGTTTATAAAAAAAGCATGAAAATGAATCTATTTGTAACAAAGCATTTGTGAGAAAGCTAAATAAAAAATATATCACAAGACCTAGACGGCTATAGGCCAGGTTGTACAATGCAAAACACTATTGCGCAGATTGAGCAACATCAATAAATCCAATCAAATGAAGCTGTTTTTATGAAAGGTCAATAGTGATGTTGTACTTCAACCATGGCTCACTTAACAGAAGAAACATCAATCAAAAGCACTGACATGGAGAAGCAACATTTCATTCAAAAGCAAGTAACAGAAGACTAATATAAGTAATATTGACAATCAAAAATATTAGAGAAGGAATCTTCACCACAAGTTTACAGATAAAACCAAAAGTTCTTCTCTTTTTAGTTTCAACACTTCATTTCATTCCAAAATTGAGGACACTTATATAAACTAACACAGGTAAATGCACTTTTTATGCCTCATATACATATCATATGGAATTTAAAGGCAATAAAACAGATACATAATGAAGAATACTATTCCATAAACAAAAAGCACAGGCAAAACACAGATCAACAATCTTGTCCTAGTACCTACAAGCAAAAAGGGGAAATCCCACCTCTAGTATTTCACCACTAAAAGTTAAAACGCATTTAATGAAAAGAGACACAAAATGTGAAGAAAATACAATATCCCCAAAACCCATACAACAATGGATTTGGCTAATCAAGAAAGGAGCACCACTTTCATAGATTTCTACATGAAACCTTAAATGGTTTTGTTACCATATACACATGTTGTCCAAGGGGCAAAAGAAAACCAGAAGAAACCATAAACTAAGCAAACTGTACAGAACAATCCATAGAACACAATAAACCATAAACCTTGGCAATGGATACTACAAGAAACAAACAAGTTCTCAAATAAATAGATCTCAAAAATCAATTCTTTAAGAAACTAAATTTACTTGAAATGAATGAAATCAAAGACTATACCTTTGCTAAGAAACCTCCTTTCACCAGCTCCCAAACCAATGAGTCCAGCCAGACTCCTAAGAATCCTCAAGATTTACCAGTAAAACAGTAAGAAAAACAACAATGAACACTAAAAAAAAAACACCCTTTTTTTCAGACACAAACAACATCCAACAGCAAAGAAAACAAAATGGTATTCAAGATTATCCCTCAAATCTCAAAGAAAATGGTAAAGATTGGATTTTTACAGCAAAACACATCTACCCTTTGAGCATAGAGAGAGGAAAGGGAGTTTTTCTTGATGACCCTCTTCCTCTTTTATGTTTTTTAGCAAAAAAAAACAACTACCAGCACTTGGAGTGACAGGGAAAGGCGGTATTTAATAGGGCATAGAGAGAAGGAGAGGAGGGGGATATTGGGGGAAGAGGAGTGGTGTTTTTAAAGGAAAATTTGATGGGGTTTTAATTGGGGAAGAGAAAAACATTGGGATTTTGGCCACAATCCAGAAAACACTCTAAAAGGATATAATGCTGTCTTACTCATCATATCAAGTTTTTATGTCATTTTCTTTTTTTTCTAATTGTATTTTTCATCTGGTATTCGTTTCGAAATTAGACTAGACTAATTCAAATTCATTTTGCAAAATTCATTTATTGAAAGTGATTTCATACTTGCCCTAAATTCAAAACCTATAATTAAGAATGAAAAAGTACAAACATACCATTCAACCACGTGCTTTGATTTTCATGTCATTTTTTGTGGTTCTTTTCCCTATTGTTTTATTTCTTCCCTTGTGTTAATCTCTATATATCATATTAACTGAATTTTTAGGGTTTTTTTTTTATATTTAAAATAATTGAATTGTTCAAAGTTCAAGATGTATGTTCGACATTTTTTTTATTTGCCTTTTCTTTAATGAAGTTTAATATTTTTAGGAGATACTCCCTCTGTTCACTTTTACTTGTCAGAGTTTGACTTGGCACACTCATTTAGAAAACAATTAAATGATATAGGTATTTTATCAAATTATTATTAAATGATGTCTTAGAAAATGATTTGAAAAATAAGTATTTAATGTTGAGGTTAAGCATGAAATTTTTTATTTTATTTTTTACATGTCAAAAGTGACAAGTAAAAATGCAAATCTACTTTAGGATTAAATGACAAGTAAAAGTGAACGTAAGGAGTAAATTGTACTACTTATAAAGTTACATTTATATTTCACAAAGAACAATAATGGAAAATATCGTTTAAATTATGTCCTTAAATACTTTTCTTAATAAGTGTACATTATTTGTCTCACATTCGGTTAATATGGAATAGAAGGAGTAATGTTTCAGGGCAAAGGCTTTTAAAAGAAGAAAAGGATAGCTCCAAAATTTCACTCGTAAAAATTTTTCTTAATAAATGTATATTAATTGTCTTACATTCACTTAATATGGAATAGAAGGAGTAATATTAAAGGGCAAACGCTTTAAAGAGAAGAAAAAGATACTCCATAATTTCACTGGTAAATATATTTTCCACTTACTAATCAAATAACAAAAAATATTTTTTAATTTAAAAGTAAAAGAAATATCTTTATTAATCCAACAGTGTAAAAAGATACTTTTCATATAGAAGATCTTTTAGGAAAATCATCACTACATTATATCAAATACAGTTAATATATTTTATATTCCTAATTTTCAAATATCTCCATTATTAATGTTTTTCCTGTTTATTTGCATTATTAATAGTAAGTTATACATTAGCTTCTTTTCTTGTTTCATTTTTATTTACAACATATTTATGGAATATACTTTACCAACATATTTAAGCAATCTTTTTTTCTTTTCTGATTTGCTTTTGTAGAAAATTGTGTTTTTATTTATTTTTTTGGTTTGTCATAGGGATTTCCTCCAATAGGTTTACTTTACCTAATTAATGTCCCTTTACTCTTTTGTCACATCTTAAAATTCTTACTTTTTTTAATGATACGTTTCTCTCTTCTTATTTTTTTTTGCTTTTTTTCAAATATATTCTTTTGTATGGTTGTATTCAATTATATAGAAAAGTTCAAGCAGTAAAGAACGTCTTCCCGGTTGTATTATGTACCAAAAAATTTACTAATCTAGTCAAGTTTTTGTTTCTCATTCGATGTATTCGATCTGAATTGAAATTCGATTAAATATAAATTCGTGCATTACAAAGTTCGTTTATGGAATAGTAGAAATAGCTTAGGCTATAATGTAATTTTTTAATATAAAGTTTCGGCCAGCTCCCCTTAATTCATTTAAGAATAGTACAGAAAAAGAAAAGGAAAAAAAAAAAAAAAAGTTAGGAGTATTAGAAATAGCTTAATAGTTTGTGAATTATGATGTTATGTACTTGTTGAGCCCCAACTATATATTAGTGCTAAAGTACGGAAAATTCTGGAAAAAAAACAACAAAAAAACAGATTCAGTGAATGACGGTACAGGTATTATTAGTGCCAGTAACTTGATTTTACACAACTAATAAATGTAAATGTGACCCCTCTTCACTCAGGTTAGTTTGTACCTAATATAAAATTATGATTTTGAAATTATTGTTATGAAATTAAATTAATTCGAAGTTAAAAGTATTATTTGTATCTATTATTTTGATTCTTTAAGTTGTATATTTTTTATAAATATAAAATTTAACAAGTAGTGAATATTATTAAAAAAAAAATTACCATTTGAAATTTCAAATTATGATTCCAAATCATATATATCCAAATATTAATACCAAATTATAATTTTATATCATATGTTGAAATATTAATTTCAAATTATAGTTTCCAATTACATATATAAATTTTAATTTCATATCATAATTTTATATCGCTTATTCAAACATCCGCCAAAATGGCAAAATATGCATATATGTGGAGTGAGAGGCACCACCTATTTTTCCACACATTCTCCTCATATTTTCTTATTAATCTATTATCCAAAACTTTATTATGTCTCAAATTAACATGCTCACTAAAGTTACAACAGAGATTTAAAGCTTATTTTAGGCGTCCACATACTTATAATGAACATAAAACGTAATTCAATTTTAAAAAGCTACTTAAAAGATCAGAATGGTTTAAATCATATAAAAAAGAATTTTAATTCGTCTCTATTTGATGTGGACTTTTTACACCCACACACTTAGAAATAAATAATATTTTAAATACGGATAAAAGTTCAATATCAAAAAATTAAAAAATAAAAGCAAATCCAGTTCTAATACTATGTAAAGAAATTGACAAAATAAAATATGAAGAGCTCAAGCTATTTGCTTATTCAACTCAAAATTATATTATATATCCATATACAATTATATTTACTGTTACAAGAGGGTAATATTATGTATTATATGATACTAATTTGTTTGAAATTGAGACGGCAAATAATATTATTACTATGTCGCTATCATATTTATTATAGCAAACGGAAAATTAAAGATTCTAAGTTATATCAAACATTTTTATTGGTTCAACAAGAAAATAATTCTTATTGGATTACTGATATTTTATAATTACCTTTTTTCTGCCTCTATAATTTATGCTACTTTATTTTATTGTGATTAAGCTAATTTTAAAATGCAAATTAAGATGACCTATTTTGACCCCATTATAGGGGAGGGGGAGGCTTGGTGCATGTCAGCCTAGTATTTTTTATTTAAAAATCCTTTCAAGTTAAACACTTAATTATTTTTTATTAGTATTGTTAATAAGTATTTAAATTCACTGATGAAGACATATTAGTTATTACAACATGAGAACAACTACTGCTAATTAACAATAATCTCCTTTCTGTTGCCTTTTTCTGTTTATTGGCTTGTGAGATCTGCAGGCATAATAATAACAATTAACTTTAATTAAAATATTTACAATATAATAGTGAAAGCCAGTGGGCCTGTTCTTGAAAGGTCATTTAGCAAGATGACATTTTCATCTCTCAATTAAATTTAATATTAAAACTATATATGACATGATTAAATTTATTTAATACATAGTTATAATTAATTTCAGAAACCTGATGTCCACGGAGCGTCCACGCAATGCTACATTTTTTTTACTCTTTTTTTAGACATATATTCTGTTTTCGATTAAATTTATAATTTTAAAGTTGAAAGTAAAGACGGAAGATGTTTATCATTCGAATAATTTTATTTTATCACTGCTTTTCCTTGAAGTTTGTATTTTAGTGTAGTATTTTCCTTATTTTAAATTTGTTTATCTAGTTTTTACTTATGGCGTTTAAGAAAATAAAGAAAATTTTAAATTTTTTATAATTTCAATTAAAAATATATAAATGTACCAGTTTATTTTTAAATATCGATCTTAAACATATAATATGCCATATAGAAATTAGAATTAAAGAGTGTTTCTTAAAAGTGAAAAAATAGCTTTATTTTTCAGTGAATTAAAAAAAAGTCGAGACAAACAAATTTAAAAGGATAAAAGAGTACTTCTTTTTGTGATTAATTAATTAATGTTTTCTAATATTAAAGTTTGTGAGGAAAACACCATGGGGAAAAAACAAAAGAGAGGAATAGAACATTGATCTTGCAGAAATCAGAATACATGGTCCACTATTAATCTCTATTGAAACCAAAAATATGGTCAGATACATGGTACAAAATAATAATATTAATTTATTTTTTCTGCAAAAAATGTTAATTATTTTATGCTCTTTCATTTATTTTTTTGGAGGGTAGCTGGAAAAATAGTTTATTTTTTCCTTATAAAAGATATATATGAGGCAAAAGGTCCAATTAAACCATTAATCGCCAGAAGTTATTACAACGAGGTTTAGCTAAAGTGGTGTGTTCATAGATTTACGTCTATTTTGATAAGGTAACGAGGTTGTTTTTGATAGATTATTAAGTCAAGCAAAAACATATTAAAAATAAGTATGTAAAATAAATACAGCAGTAAAGAAGCCATACGAAAAATAATGGAGAAGAAAATTATAGCAACAATAAATAATATTATAATCAAAGTAAAAAAAACAATAAATAATATTAAAATCGAAGAATAATCGCCAGAAATAATTGATATGGGAATATCCTGAACCAAAAAGTAGCATATTTCTTAATCAGAAGAAGTTATTTGAAATTGTCTGATAGTACATTAAAAATTCTTAATCATAAGAACAAAGATAATGAAATAATTTTTTTAAAAAATCTTCCTTCTATTAATGTCCTTTAATATATGCAACAAAAACAAACACTCCCCATTGGGTCCATACAAATGGCATTGACCTCAAATAAACTTTAACCTAATTAGCATCACATTCAACTTGCAACTATAAAGAAATAATAAAACCATTATTTTTAATTAAAGAATTCAAGGGTTGTTTGGTTTGAAATCATTCCGAAATTAAAATCAGAATTATAATCTAGATATGTAACTTATCTCACTTGTTAATTTGTTATATAAGATAACTAATCCAAATTATATACACTCAATCATTCTGATTTTGACTAATAAATTTAATATCAAATTTTAAATCGAGATAACTCACCTAATCCGTCGGACCAAACGATCGTTGAGAGAACTGAAAGTAGCAGCAGTGATTAGTGGGCACCCCACTTATAAATTTGTAACATGATTAACAACTCTTTCCAGCCAAGACTTTTTTTTGTGTCACAAATGACTCATGTCTCACTTTCAATAGTTTATATTAAACTATTATATTAATTTGTCTTTTTATGCTAAGCAAGTGACTAATTAAGTGCTAAAACAACTCCTGGACAAGACATTAGACATGCAATTGGGTTTTTAAGACACTTGTAAATTAAAGTTGAATATTAAATGTATGATTACAGATCTAGTACATGGCAATTATATATAATATTATTAACCTGATAGACCTTTTAACCACTCTAATAAATGTCAGCCATTCGACTTTATATATATATATTTTTTTATATAGTATATAGTCGAATGTTGCAATCATATTTGAAGGAGCAATCAATTGAGGACTACAATGTCTTGTCAATTCCATCAAATTTTATTCCATGCATAATAATACTTTATATATATGCCAAACATTAATTATCTTAAGTTCTTATAGTCTTGTACTTAGCTTACCTAATAGGTAACAGTGATCTCCACCATACTATAAGTTTGATCACAAAGATCCTACAGGTATTTAGTATCTGTTTTGAGTTCTGATTAATCGAATTCATGCTTTGAAGTCCAGGTAAAGTGAATTGTACCTAAGACAATTTCATTTCTAGGTAGAAATTAGTCGAAGATTAAAATTTTGAGTTTTTTTTTTTATATATAATGAGCTCAAGTTAATGAACAATAACTAAGTTCACAGTTAAATATATACATGATCATGAGAAAATTTATTAAATTCTTATAAACGCATCTCTTGTTTTTAGGACTCGACTTCAAAACAGCTGGTTAGAAATGAAGAAGTGTTATCGTCAATCAACAACGCGTTTCATGGTGTATCTGTTTTCAACACTGAAATATATATATGCATGAACAGATGAATTAAAAGGACATATCACAAAACATCATCTATAAAACTTTTATGAAGGAAAGTACAAAATTTCTAGGTACGACATAGATAGGAATAAGCAGGTGCATCACATGATGGTGGGGGATAATAGAAGAAATAAATCAAGAAAGTTGTTTGTTTCTTTGAATAAAACATAAAATGCGTATAGTCTACATAGTCATAAGTTGAGGATTGACATTAAGAATAAAGTAAAAGTACTCAAGAAAAAACAAACGTGTGCCAAACAAAATAAAGGAGTAAAAGTATTAATCCGTTCTAAAAAAAAATGTTCTTATTTCTAATATTTAAAATAATTTAATTTTCTTAATTTAACAAAATATTTCATAATTATAATTTATAATAACATAAAAAAATTTAATTTATGTCAAATTAAATATATCATGTAAATTAAGACGTAAAGAAAATCTTTGCGTGCCAAATCGGACCAGAGACCAAGATATCCCAAGGGCTAAATACCTATTTTCCCTTATGGTGGTTGTGATTTGGGGGGTATCACCAAGATTCATTCACTTTTTAAAAAAAATAAAAAAAATAATCAATATTATACTAATAATATTATTTTGATTAAAAAAAATCCCCCCCTTTGAAACAAAAATATAAGACCCAAAAACAATAGTATTATTAACACGTACCCTTCCAAATTTTGTACTATAGTGTTTTTTTTTTTTAAATCTTTCTCACTCTTGTTTCATTTTTTTTTCCTTGTATAATCTAAGGGGGGTTTCTTCATAATGAAGCACTTGTTTTATCCTCTCAAAAAGATTGCTTTCTTTTTAGTATATTCTATATATGGATTTCTTCGTAATGAAGCACTTGTTTTCTCTAAAAATATTTATAATTATCTTATTTTCTAAAAGTTAAATTAAGTGATTTTTTTTGGTTTTCTGCACAATAATTGATATTTGCAATGGAATCAAAGTTGAATGTATTTCACTTGAGCCTCTTTTGATGGAAAAATATATATACACAAGATAAAATATTTTTTATGTATATATAATATTTTTATATTCTCTTAGCAAGATTGAGAGACTTTGAAGACATTGATTTGCTAAATCAATGTACAAAAAAATCGTATCACGAATTTGAAGTTAATATTTTTTTATATGAAAAATAAACGGTCTGAGTTAAAAAAAACACTTATATATGTATCAAATTATTATATTAGCTTTATGTATATGTCATATACTTACGTATAAATTCTTAATATTCAATTATGATTAACTAATTCATGATTTTTTCTTTATCAGAATTTTATTATGATAACTTAACTTATATATTAGTTTGTTGTAAATATTTAATACGACTAAATATTTTCACATATGGTGTAGGTAAAAGTACAACTTTGTTTTTTTACAACCAATCTGTTATAGACACGTAGTAAATCTAAGTAAAAAGGGGTTTCTGTTTTGAGGTTGAGGTTGAAGGAAAGGTCAAATCAATTTGCACAATACACATTGAGGGTGTCATAAGTACTACAGCAACAACAATAACATAATTCAACAAGTAAAATAACAAGCTCGAACGTACATATTTTATCATTACCTCGTGCGAATCGAAAGAGATTATTTTCGAATATAACAATGAAAAAAAATTATAATGAATGAGCAAAGAGGCAAATATGTTTTTTTTTTGTTTGTCTAATATTGTAATACATCATTGATTTGTTGCTCAAATATTTAGAGATATTAAGTTAACAGTCCAATTTTGATGACAAGAACTTTTGCAATCTCAATGCATCTACTTGATGCTTGAGAGTTGAGACTAATGAAATTCAATTATCTGATCAATTGTTTTGTTTTTTTGAGGAAAATAACTAGTTAATACCAAGTAAAATAACACTAATTATTACATTATGTCTAATTTTGGTTTGTTGATGAAACTAATTTATCAATATTTCACCTAATCTTGGATAAAGCTCAGCTTTTCTCCTCTTTGAATCCCTAAAGAAACAATTTAGCTAAGGACCATAAATGCTCATTACAAATCAATAATGATAAAAATAAATTATTAGATCTTATTAGCCATAAGACAGATTTATCAAAGATTTAATATTATTTTTTAATCTTAAAATTGTGATTTATAGGTCTCAAATTTACTTAAACCATTTTCCACCATACTCAACTGAATTAAACTAATCATATTTACATTTTGAGCTTCTGAGTAGGGAACACAAAACAGCAGTTTGATTCAATGCAGAATCAAGAACAAAATGTTAATTGCTAATCAAAATTAACCAAAAAAATAGCAATGAAAAAACAAATGAATGGGTGAAATCTGCAATTAAGGAGACTCAAAGGGTGGATTTGATTTTTTTGCAACTGGAATGATTTGTTGTACTCATGCAGAGTTGATCATCACCGTTGATTTGTTTAAGAAGAATCTGGACCGTTTATTATGGTTCCTTCTCAAAGGATTCAGTCCAGCACGCTGAATTTTGATCAAACGGACAGAATGGGATCTTCTTCTGCATCATCAATCCACACAGCAAACCTCCACCGTCTGATTTCAAATCTTTCTTTCCCGCCATCTCTGTAACTGTTGTTGGTACACAGTTGCAATCTTTCAACGCCATTGACACCGCCGATGACGACGACGACGAAGTTGTCGAATCAGTGCCGTCGGAGAAATCGTAAGATTCGCCGCCTGATAATGGTGGGTCGCTCCGCTTCGATCCTCCACGGCTAAGAAGCCGCCGCCGCCATCGACTACCATTCTCTTTCTCTTCCATCAAATCCCCGAAGCAGATGGCAGATAATCCATTGAACAACGAAAAATCCGAACTACTATACACCGCAGCAGCAATATTCAAAACTCCATGGAATCTTCCAGAAGGCCGCCTAACTTGTACAGCAGTGAAAGCCGGAGTTGCAGTAGTAATTCCATGATTCGCAATTCCTTTAAGACAACTACTTATGAGTAAACGCACAGTACCAATGAGAAAATCCTTGATGTAACCGACGGCGTAGATTTCAACAGAGACACCGGAGGTTTCACCTGAAATGAATTCCGGCGAAACACGGAAGAGGAATTTGTCGTTCCAAGTAGGGTTTTCGCCGCCGAGATGATCGATCTTGGTACGAAGCTTGGTTGATGAATCAACCCAGAGTATGGCGTAAGTTTGCATACGGCGCAAGTTAGCGACTGGGGTTTTGAGGGATTGAGCAGAGATCAAGTTGATCTCCAGAATTTGAGTTCCCTCTTCCATTTGGGGGAGCTTAGCTTGTTGTTTCTCTCCAGATTCTGCTTTTCTGTGTGCTAATAATAATACATGTTGATGTACGATTGAAGATTGATGGTTTAACAAGAACCAGAATTGAAAATTTTCTTGATTCAATTCATAATGTGAGCTAACTACTACTACTCCGAGCGATAGAGAGAGAAAGAGAGGATTCTCCTCCCCGCTCGCCGGCAAATGTTTCTCTTCTTGGAATTACATATATACCCTGGAAACTGTTTGCTTGATTGTTGGGCATCAGATGATAATGGGCTGGGCTGATTATATGGGTCATTTGGCACTTTGTCCCTATTTTGTGTTGCTCTTTTAACTTTTGTCCATCATAATAAATGGACTTACAAGTTTTGTTAATCAATAGTAGATTTCAAGTTTGTTATAGTTATATATATATTTTTGCTACCAGATACACTTTGAAATACATACGAGCTAGAAGGTCGACGAGTGAGAGAGTCTGTGTATCCCATATACATGCGAACACATTAGATACATGTATGTGAAATACCAAATACATTCTATTAAGCAGATACAAGGGCAGAAAGATGAGCGTGCGTGAGAGGGAGCGAAAGAGTCTATAATATATGTAAATTCACTTGGATATAGTATATCTTGAATAAATTATACCTAATTTTGATCTCATGTATTTGATGTTCGAATATTGATAAGATTTGTAATAGTGAAAACTCGCGTGAAGAGAAGTAATTTGCTCCTACACTAGTGGGTTTGTATTGTTTACACTAATTTTTAATCATAAATTATATTTTCGTATCATAATATTGCATAAGTTTAGCTGAAACAAATTTTCACTTTCTAAAAAACTTATGCCCCTCTAGACATAAGTTCAATTATTAAAAAGAAAAAATTAAATACTAACTTATCTGAAGGAAAAACACATATTGTTTGCAACAAATTTTAAAGTGATAGAAAAATAAATCATCCACGATAAAAATATGAAGAAACAAGAATACTTTTTATTTCTGAAATTATGATGATTTGAATTTGATCTATTTATGAATATTCCATAAATTTTCAAAATATTCGAGATGCCTTTTAAGGGATATATGCATGAATTATGATTTAGAGTTGAGTAGCCTCCAAGAATTCTAATTGAAATTAAACTGTAGAGTCCAACTCGAATTGAACATGTTGTAGAGTCCCACAAAAATTCAATATCTACAAATATCTCAATTCAAATTAAATGCTGGTAGAGTCCCACAAAATTTCAATATAAATTATAATTCCAATTTAACATAAACCTCCCTACAAAAAATATGTACAACTTTCGTGTCTTTCCTGTTTAACTTACGCGCATCTCTCAACTATTTATAGCATTTCATTCTCCCCGAAGTTCTTATCCTTAATATAACTACTCATTACAATTTAGGTAAATGTAGAAAGATCATATGCATGCTCCGTTACTTATTAATTGGATGGGTCGATGAACCATCAATAAGATTCAATTGATGGCATTTATTACAATTCGATAGCATGCCAATCAGAGGTCAACTTAGGAATTGAAAATTTTGGATTTATCAATATATATGCTCAAATACGAGTTCTAATTTAATTTTTTTTAAAAAAGGCTTTAGCTAAATTTGAACCATTGTCTCACGTAGTTCCACTGGCTTGTACCAGCAATGCAAGACAATTCTATGCTCTTTATGAATGCAAGCTTAATTATACCTAATTTTTGTCAGTATATATATATATATATATAATACATGTGATTTTATATGATTTTTTTCAAAGTTAACGGGTGCACGTGCAATCGAACTTTATATGCGATCCGTGGGTCCGCCTATGCATATCCTCTTAGATATCCTAATCCTAATTAAGATGATTCATCTTATTGTTATTTGAGGAACTTTCGCATATAGCCACTCAAAAATAGCCTAATTACTCTCCATAACTATAATTTGATAATTACAATTCGTAGCTATATGTTATAGGGAGGAGAGAGGCGAGCGAGATTGGGAGAGAGAGAGGAGAGAGGCGAGTGAGATTGGGAGAGAGAGGAGAGAGGCGAGCGAGAGAGGACAGAGAGTGGGAGAGAGAGGAGAGAGGCGAGCGAGAGAGGACAGAGAGGTGAATTGTATATGTATATCAGTTAGATAATTGTATATTATACATATATATTTGTATATATGGCATGCGAGATTGAGAGAGGGAGAAGAGAGGCGAGCGAGATTGGGCAATAATTTGTATAATTCACATCTCATTTGTATAATTCGCGGCTATGTTTGTATAATTCGTGTGTTTTTGTATAATTGAGTAATATAAAGTCTGAAATTATACAAATATGATAAAACTTGAAATAACAAATTGATACTAACATAAACATATGAACTTTAAGCAGTTATACAAAATATATTATACAAATTACATTATATAAATTAATTATACAAAATTCGAAAACTACACGTTTATACAAACTTTAAAAGGTTATACACAAAAAGATTGAATGTATATGGTGACAAAACTAAAAAACTAAAGAAAATCATCGTCATATACAAATATAACCATCGTATACAAATATAAATCAAAAGAACAATTGTTAGTTGCGAATTATACAAATGTGGCTAATTATACAACTCGAAGTCAGCCCACGTAATTAATAGTTAATGTTAGTTGCGAGAGGTAATTATAGCAAACTATAACTATGATGAGTAATTAAGTAGTATAAGTTTGCTTAGCCGCGTAACAATTTTATATAATTTATATAAGAGAGAACTTATATAATAAAAAATCTTTAATTTATTTTATAAAAAAGAAAAAGGAAAACCCTATATATTAGGAAAAAATTCAATCAAACATGAAATTACGTAGTATCCATGAACTAATTATTCTCTTTACATCTCAAAATATGATTATTGTGTCCCCAAATTAAAGGAGATTTTCTCTATAATAAAACATAAATACTAATCATTACCAATTTGATTCACTTTCTACACTACTTTTAAGTTTTAATATTAATATTCTTCCCCCCTTCTTTTTTCTACGTGTGTTCATATTATTACTACCATGGCGTATTCATCATCAATGCCGGCAAAGTACAAATTGCTAATTGTAGAAGTAAAATCAGCTCAATTTGATGTGAAAAAGAAGGGCAAATACTACGTGAAAGTCTCCACACACAAAGAAAATCAACTCAAAACAAGTAAGATTAAGATGTGTACCAATCAACAATGGAGCCAAAAGTTTGTTTTCGTCGTTCCGTCCAGTGAAAGCTTCAGCCTTCGTTTCGAAATTTTTAAAGCTGGTAAGTTTTTATCACTAGACTCTTTATTAGGTGTTGCTGAGTATCGATTTGATTCGGAGAGCGAAGAAGAGGAAAGTGCTGTATATGATACTGATACAGAGTACAAATCGGATAGTGATGGTGATTGTGATGAGGATTATCCGTCGTTTTGTTCAACTTTTAGGGCTTCGGAGAGTTTGAAGATATGGAGATGTGGTAGTGATAGGATCCCGAAGGGGGAATTGGATGTAGGGATTGAATTGGGGAAAAATCCATCAATGGTTGGTGATTTTAACTGGAAGAGATTTGGCATGAAGTATAAAGATTTTATGATGGAAGAAACAAGGCGTGGATACAGTGGATGTGTGTGTTTTGCTCCTAATATGAAGCATATGCAGGTTTAAAATTTGAATTTTATGATGTTTCACGTATTAATGATTGATATACATATTTAGTAGAGCTTATACAAAATTTAGGTCAAAGCTACTACTAAATATCGGGATCCATATATTCAATAGCTAGCCTAATTATGTATATTTCTTGTTTAATGGTATAGTTTGCTTATCTTAAATTACAGTACATATCCATTTTCATCAGAGTTCGTGGTTATTAATTAGTGATATTTTGGAGTGTTATTTGGCTTGGTACTTCTTTATATTTATATATACATTCCTTTACTTCTTTTTGTATTCAAAGCACGCAATTATTGATTGAAAAGGCTGATCATCTATTAAGAATTTAAATGTGGAATTTAAAACATGAAAAAGATAATTTAGCAAAGAATGAAACGAACATCTTGAAGATAATATCTACTATCAAGCCTTAGTAGCAAACAAGTAATTTTGAAGTCGCTATTGCATAAGAAGCAAAACCAGAAGGAACAAACAACTGAGCAGAAAAAGACTTATTTATACATGGCATACAATGGAACACAAACAGACCATATAAACCAAACTACTATTCCATCAAAAGGAATCACCAAGCCTTTTGTTCTTACATTGCCAACCCCACAGCCCTGTCTCTAAGTGAGTCATTCAATGGCTTTACACAGGCTGATCCAGCTGCTGGTACCCTATTTCTTTTCAATTTTAGCTTCTTCTTCTTGGACAATCTCTTCTCCAGGTCCTTAACTCTTCCAGAAAGACTGGATATGGCACTCAGTTGTTCATTCCCTGATTTGATTAACTTCTCCATCATCTCCCTTAATTTTTCATTCTCCTCTATAAGTTTTCTATCGCTCTCAGACAGCGCATCACTATCACAAGATACTTGGCTAGCAGTAGGTGATGATGGTAGCATGTCCACTTTCTTCCATTCCTTAAGCTCGTTTGCATTCATAACTTGTACTTCAGTAGGTGTAGGACCAAAATAATGGGAAGCATTAACAGAATTACCTTCAACGGCATCACACGTCGATGGATATGTGTTGTGGTCATCTGCTACACCAAGCTCTTTCTCCCCTGACAGCTCTGTCTCGGTAGTTGCAGCTTCTGATGTTGGAGCAGCCATAGCTTTACTTCCATCCACTGGTTCCTCGATCACAGGTGCAGCATTATCGGCAGTTACTGGTTCAGCAGCCACTGGTTTGTTCCCTTGCACCTCAAAGTTCTCCTCCACATGCCGCTGCTCAACCACCACATTATGCTCTTTCCTTTCATTATCAGGTTCAGAGACGACAACATCATCGTGAGCTGGCAATTCCTCACCTTGCACCTCCTTATTTTCCTCCCCAATTTTCTGCTTATCTTGAATATTGTACTCCCGAGCTTCGTCATTGGTACCAGTGGATAGTTGAGGTTCCACCGATTGTTCTATCGGTTTTCCTGAATCAAGGATTTCAATATCTCTGTCAACTGCATTTTGCATTTTCTCCTGCAGAACCTCAACTGTTTCTGATTCCTCCGTGTTGGTAGTATCTGTAGGCTGCTCTATGGTGATTGCGTCTTCCTGTGATGGTATTGAAAAACCATCTGATGCACTACCGCCTTGATCAAGCTCTTTTTCATTCTTCTCCATACCAACCTTGTCATCCACATCGGATATGTTTGCATCTTCACTTAATGGTTTTGCATCTTCTTTCTCTCGTTTGGGAATGTCAATTGGTACTGCTGCATCTCTTTCCAGAATTTCTGCATTTTCCTCTACTCCATTGCTGCTGTGCATATTATTCTCCGGCCCCAAAATAACTGGTGTTTCACCCAATGCTTCCAAGTGGTGGTGCTCTAGACTCGCTGTATCAGAGATTTTTTCTTCAGGGGTAAGTGCAGTAAGGTCTACTGTGTCTTCTCTGATTTCAGCAGAACCTTGAATACTGGTCTCTTCATCGAGGACTCCTCGAGGAAGTTCTCCCAACTCGTCCACACCATCTCCATGCTCTTCTAATTTCTCAACTACTGCTGCATTCTCATCAAGTAACTTATCTGTTTTTTCTTCAGATTCAAAAGGTTTTACTGATGCCCCATCTCCTGTCTTCACTGCACTGCCACCCGAAACGCCCTCCATTACCTCCTCAACGTCCTTGTTTTCTTCTTTTCCCTCTAGTAATGCATTGCCTACATCATGATAGTCGGGTAGCATCTCTGTTGCACAAAGAGGCTGCTCTTCACAAAGTCCTTCTGCATCAAACTTTATTCCTTCATCCCCCTTAGCAAAATCATCATCCCTTTCCAACTTTTGCACCTCTTGGCCCTGCAAGGAAGGGTTGTCTTCAACCGCCGTGCATGTATCCTCACTAGATTTGGCAGTAAAAGTCTGTTCACTTTCTGCTGGTTGATTTATACAGTTTAGAAGATCCAGCTTCTCCTGCAGGCTAACAAGCTCCTTCGCTACGGATTTTCTATATTCCCTAACAGTTGGATGCAACCCCTGGCAAAAAAAAGAAAAGAGATTTTAATTACTTCAACATAAAAGAGAGAAGAGAACTTAAACCCCTCGAATTAATAAAATCAGACATGAAATCAGCAACGATAAACTTAGGCAACATGTACATTGAAATCCTCAAATCTCAGTGGTTTAGGCAGTAGGCCAACAATTACACAAAACAACATGACACAATGTGAATCATGGAGTAAAGAAGCAATATTATCAAGCTGATTTTGTATAACCATTAACTGCTTTCAGCCTTTCATCTTAACTGAGTTAGAAAGTAAGAACATTAAAACAAAGACTCCTACATAAATGAATAGATTTTGAATTTATGAAGTACCATTCCAAGCTCAATATATACGAGTGCTATTCCGTGAAGTAAATCATTTCAAATCACATTCTGCATGATGGTTTCAGTAATTAATGTTATCCACATACCTGAATAGCGTCTAGCTTCAGCAGAAGACTCATTATGATTTCTGTGATAATAGTTCTCTGTTTGTTGTCGACTCCATTGTCAGCTGAGCTCTCCAAATCCTGAATACGTTTTTTGATCTCAGCCATCTGCTCCTCTATTTTGGCTATCTGCTTTAATTTCTTCAGAGGCTCCCATCTCCGCACGTTGAAACCTCGGTATACCGACTGAATCATGGTAGCTGCCTTATCATGGGACAGTTGACTCCTCTTTACTCGTTTCATCTCATTGCCTGCACCCACATCTACATTCGCTGCTTCTCTGGCCTCACCTCTGTGATGTCCTTCATTGCTGGACTGAGCTTTTGCAGCTACTGCATCAGGTTCATCTTTTGGCTTATTTGCCGCTTTACTAGTATCGCCCTCACCAGTTTGGCTCCTTGCCTGGAGTTTCAGATCAGAGAAAACAGTACATTTATCCTGAAGTTTATCTTCTTTAGATGTCCCTTGGGCAACCTCAACAACTTTTGTCTTGCTTTTACTTGGCTCCACTTCTATGCTTTTTCCTGGCATGCTTGTTGTTGATGATTTGTCTAGTTGAACATTACCCTTCTCATTTGATAAGATGGGAGGTTTGGAGCTGTCACTGCGCGATTCTACTGATTTCCCTTTCCCACAAGGAGGACTAGGAGACCTAGAATTGCCATTACTGCTTTTCTTCCTAGGAAGGGGATCAACCCTTAAACAAACAGGAGGCAACTTCGATGACTTTGTAGGAGAAGGGGACTGTTTTTTACCACCTTCTTGAGCGATTTTCTTCTGTTTAGCATCACTTTCATGCCTCTGGGAAGCAGCCTCTTTTTTTCCATCAAAGATCTCATTCTGCTCCACTTGCTTTACAGGAATGGTTTTCACAACAGACCCTTTATTCAGTCCCTTTCCATGGATTTCACTTCCGCTAATCACTTCATTTTCTTTACAACTGCTTCTCTTGTCTTCAGAATCATGTAACATTGGTTTGGTTAATTTTAAGGGGGAGGTTGGCTCCTTCTCAGCAATGAGGCCAGACTCAGTCTCCTTACCAACTCTGTCTCCGTCTTCCTCGGGTTTATAAGGCATCCAGATTATTGGAAATGGAAACTGCTTCCTGATCGCATTATCATGATGTTGCTTTTCAGGCAAATCTCCCGTTTGCTTTGGTGATTCCGAGCTGTTCCCATAATGAGAAGGCCATAAATTCCAGACATTCGGTTGCTGGAAAGGCCTGAAATCGCCAAGCGGCTTCACAACTTGCGGATTCTCCTCCTGCTCTTTACAATTGGATCCATTAGGCCTCAGGCGCTCCCTATTCTTCATATCATCAGGTGGTAAGCACACAACTGGATAAGGACAATTCTTGAACCTAAAAGGAACCAATGACTCGTTACTTTCGTTTTTCTTATCCTGGTCATGTTCTTCTATTTTGACACTGCTCCCTCCTTCCTTACTACCACATTGATGATTTGAACAACCACAGTGATGATCTCTGCCCATATTCTTTTCATACTCGTATCTGGGCTGCTCCATAGTAAAATGTGGAGGAGGAACGTAATGAGTAGGATACATCACAGGATATGTAGGATAACTACAATTGTTGTAGGTAGGTGGTGGAAGGTAAGGATACGGAGGGCTAAACGCACACTGGCTCGGAGAACTGTTATGGATACAGCAACTGTGACACTGGGGTGGATAAGAATGCCCATAGCTGCTACCACCACAAGGCCAAGATTCATAAGGTAAAGTAGATCTAGTTGGATCAATGTTCATATGATAATGAGGATTTGATTCGAAGTGGCTATAATAATGAGGATTGTAAGGTACTTGGTTCCTTTGGTAAGGATGTGAGTCCATGAACCTATTCATGGGATACATAGCTTGGTTCAAATGCAGGTCCAAATTAAGCTTCCCTTTTATGTGTGTATATAGAATTACCCATGAAAAAAGAAGACTTCAGCAGATGCTCAACCAAGAAAAAAACGAAACAAAAGAATCAGACATTTCTGCACAAAATTAACAGCATCTCCATCACCACTTGTCAGCCAATCAAAGATAAAATTCCGAAATCGAAACAGAGTATTTTATTTTACATCTGACATTTTCCTTCTTCATCTGTTACTAAGACAGTAGACAGTATATATGGTTTAATCAGTCTTTGGACACTATATCTCCTTTTTTTAAAACTAATAATGCTGCCAACAACAACTTATCCATCCAGTGTAATCCCAAGATGTGTGAACTTATATGAAATTGAATAAGACACACACATACTACGTAACAATTCCTGTGAGATGCATCTCACACGTCCTACATGCTAATTGATTTGCATTATGTCAAATAGTACATGTGTGTACTTATTTAAATGTCTACCGATACACCCAAAATTGAAGCGCTCAAACTAAAACCAAGTTAAAAGGATAATAAAAACCGCAGTGAAATAGCATGAATGAAACAGAGGGTTACTGGCCATATTTATAACCTAGAAATACCCAAAACTCCATTAGATAAATCAAAACCGAAAATTTCACCAGCAATTCAGAACAAGGATGCACAGAAAAGCTGAAAACAAACCAAATACTTATTAAAAGAATATAAGATAAACTTACAATTAAGAAAGAATAAAAGCTCCGTCCAATCGGTTCCACAAAATCCAAATAACTCAATTTCCTGCACAAATCGCTCCACCAACCCAACTTCTTCGCTTCCTCTCTTTATAAAACTGCTCTGAAAATCTTCTTTTTTTTCTCCAATCTGATCAGTTTGCTTAGCCATTTTCATATTTATACTGACAAAGCTTGACAAGTTCTACGTCTTTCGAGATGTTTCGCGCGCCAACATGTATCCCTATTTCATCATCTCTTGCCACGTAATTAATTTTTCTAGCTGAGAGATTATTTGATACGGCGGGGTACAGATTATCCCCATGTTCTGCTCAGCTAGTTAAATGACACGTGGCTGTCAGATGAGTTGACAGTAGTTTAGTTATTTGTTTGTTTTTGAATTATTCAGTAACCGGAATCATCGAGAGTTTCCTTTTGCCTCTACATATTTCCATTGCCAGCTGTCTTTTTAACTTTTAATTTTTCTTTTTGTGGTCTGATTTTTATCATTTTAGTAATTTTTTATATAAATAAATTGGTAGGAAAAGAAAATGAGATTATTTTACATGTTACCAATCTATGTAATTCTTTTCTTTTAGTCCGTATTAAAAAATATATTTTTCTGTTTAAAATATTTATATTTAGACTTATCATTTAATCATCGATGAGATAATTAATAGATAACCACATAAATAAATGAATTTCTACATATTTTCTTGTATGTATTTAACGTAAGTAATATTATCTTAAAATCATTTGTATATAATCTAAACAAATACAATATGAAGTGTGGAGTGGGGGGGTGTGTGTGTTAGAGGATCGGGAGAATACAATCACCGTAAAATATCACTTATGAAACTTGTTTTTCCTAATTTCAGTAATTTTCACATAGTATTTAATTTTTTTTTAGTCTAAGTGCATCACATGAATTGAAACGAGAAAAGTGATATTATACTAATTTTATGAGTACAAATAGTTTAGACATGGCTTTTAATGGAGGAACTATAACCAGTTTGATCATCATAATACTTGGACCACAACATAACTCCTCCATACTTAGCAGAACCCTTTATAGTTGGAAGTAGTTGAGAAGTTAAATCACCAACTGGAATAAATCCACTTCCAGCTGCATCAGGAGCAGCAGGCAATCCAAGAAATATTTTCTTTGCAGGAATTAATGAAATCCACTGTTTCCATGAATCTTGAAAACTAGTTACATTTTCTTGATTGTACTGACATGGTGGATTGTTATAAAATTGTACCCAAACATAGTCAAAAACCCCTGTTTTCAAGGCCCCACCAACACAAGCATCAGGAAATGGACACTGTGGGGCAGCAGTTAAGTACACTTTCTTGCTTCCTCTGTTGCTATTATATCTTGCAAGATTCTTAGCAAGATCACCCCAATATGGTCCTTCACCACTCTCTAGATCAAAGTCGATTCCATCCAAAATCGCGTCTCCTAGAGGACGAGAGGTCGATTTTCCACCTAAAAAGTTGTTCCAGAGATATGCAGCAACTTGATAAGCATCTTCACGGGAGGCAATTGAGTATGCTCCTGCTCCTCCCCCAATTGATAACATGACTTTGATTCCTTTAGATTGACAAGATTTTATATCAGAACTCACGTTAACGCATCCATTTGGAGTGTATGGATCACAATGGCCTGCTAGATTGAGCATCGCGTTTCTACCATTTCCAAACGTTGAAAGAAATGCTATGTTCACGAAGTCATAGTTCCCTGTAGCACAAGTCTCAGCTAGTGTCCCTTCATTGCCGTTCTGTCCCCAGTATATAGCAATTCCTCCTGCTTCAGACCTTGCCACTAGTGCTAAAATCAACAATATTGGAACATAATGAAGAAAAAGTGAAGTCTTGATTGCCATTTTCTAATTGGATTTCAATGTTGTTCTTGTTGGAATAATGCAGCAAGTTACATGCTTTTTATAGGAAAAAATGAACGGCTGTGAAAAGTTGTCCCCTTGTAGACAAAATAGAAGCCCTGTCACTCTTTGTGCCTCTGCGTAGCGTAGCAGTTGTTAATTAAGTTCAATATTTGACTGCTAAACAATAGAAACTTTGAAAGCAAAAATAACCACACGCTGCCAAAGTTCTCAAAGAAAAATTAAGCCAATTCCACAGATACTTACAACGTGGCAATCAAGACTTACTGTAGATTTAAGCCGCATCTCGAGTAACCAACGTAATTTCACTTAGCAGAAAGGTATAGAGAGTTTTCTTAAGTAACAACACATACAATTGCTGACGCTCAGCGTGTGACAGTTAGCTTACAAATCCATCCTTCTCATTCTCCTATATGGATGAGTAAGGCTTGGGGGAGAAAATGTGATGCAAAAAAGAATTAAGAAAAAAAATGTAGAAAAGAAACACTAACAAGATACATGCTTGGCAACAATATCAGAAGGATGCATCTATGCTCAATACCCACCCTCTCATACCTGTATTAAAAACCTATAGCATCCCTCTGAACAAAAATGAAAAAATGGTAGGGATTTCGAAAAAAATATATATATTGACCAAATTAGACTATTTAACTTTGGACAGACTACCTGTAGACTAGTGCTACCTCATAAGCCTTGCTGTTGCTGTTGTCGTTGTGTTTGAATTTTCCAAATCTTCAGGAGGAGGCTTGACATATTTTCCTAATGCTTTTTGATGAGTTCGATTCTTAATCCTTTTGATTTTATCCTTACTCTGTTGCCTCCTTTTCTCTTTCTCTTTGTTTTTCAAATTTCTTTCTTTCTCATAGATACCTTGCCAGAAAACTTCACCAGTTGACGGCCACAACCACCTCCTTTTTGGGCGGTCAGAATCTGCCTCCTCAGCCAGTTCCTCATCCATGCTCTTAAGAGTGTTAAATTGGAACCATTTCACCCACATTTTGCCTTTACGGCTTTTTAGTTTATGTTGTTCCTCCATCAAGCCTGTCTGTGGGTCCACATACATCATTCTTCTTGCACTATGGTATGCCCAAACATTTACAAGCATCTCAATGACTCTTGAATAACAATGTTTGTCCTGAAAACAAGTCAGCAAAATTTGATAGGGTTACAAGCTAAGTCCATAACATAGGGGGAATTTGTACCACAAGGGATAATTCCTCCTAATGTCAGTAAGACATGAATTTCAAGATATTCTTTTTAGAGTTCGATTTCAATACTTCTCTAGTTATTAGACATATAGCTCCTCCTTTAGCACTTTCTGCTAGTAGTTTAACAATCAGGTCTCAGAAACATGAGCTTAGTAAGTAAATTCTTTAACATGCGTGGATGCATGAAGTAAACATCAAAAAGTGCATTTTGTTCACATTTTAATGTTGTGTGCCTCCAAATTAGCATCAGTACCTTGGTCAAACTAAGATAACAACGGCCACTTCGATGGTGATCTTCGTAAAATTGAGAGTCGAGTGCATCAACAAACATCCTGCAAAGGAAGATGGCATCTTTAAGAGATCGTTCAATGAGAAAAAACAATTCAGGGGTCCAATCTCAGGATTCAACTATGACTTGCAGAGACAAAGTGTTCAAACCTTGAAAACATTACAAATTCTACAAAGGACTTGGTAGGCAAAACCCAACTGTGCATGACAGACCATGTGCCATCCACAGGCATGGGAGGAAGAGAGCTCAAATTCTGCTTTAACCCATACATTTTTTTAAGGGCCTCAGAGAAAGCAAACCTTCAATAAATGACATGAAAAACATTAGGTAAAACATCATTAACAGTATCAAATAAAAGTTTTGTTTTTGAAGCAGGGTGTTGCAATATGGGAAAATAAATTAAATAATGTAGGGAGTCTTACTGGCAATTTCCAGCATTAAGAGCATCACAAAATGACCAGAAATCTTGTTTGAGTGGGTTCCTTGGATCCACATCCATACGAGCCCAAAAATAGAGTGTGTCACCATGCCTTCGTGCTTCAATAGCATCAAGTAGTGACTTTTCAGCAGTCTTGGACAATGATTGCTGTTTAAGTAATCATTGTTAGTGTAAATTGTAAATCAAAATAAAATCCGATAGGTACAGTAATGCGTTTGCATTTAATACATCAAATGACTTAAATTCAATTGACAAGCAAGACCAAACGACTAAAAAGATCTTCAAATACAATTCAGCAAGTTACTCCTTGTTTTGTTCAAGGCAGAAGTGAAGAACCTCTGGCCATTAAAATCTTGACAGGCTTCAGCTGGAGCAGTAAATTTGATTATCAATTAGCACTCATTTACTTGACAAGTCACACTGGACAGTAGTTAGGTAGAGTCAAGATCCAAACTCCTATTTTCTAACACACTAAAATTGTTTTTTCAGTATATTTTAAGATCTATCCACTCTAAATGAAATTTACGTTAAAGAGATCGGAAGAATATAGGCTCGCCAAAGGATTCCTGGCAGTCACTTATCCACCCAAAAGAGCAAAGGAAAGAGGATATCCAGTTAGAGCTTAATTTGTTTGTTCATGAGCAACAAGGGTAGTGTAATACTTGAGGTAGTATATGCATACTCATGCTACTTTTCCGGTAGTAAAGTATTTTGTTCATTTGCAAGTAATGCTATGTTTTATAGTTATTCATGGCAAGCATTTGCTTATTTCCTGGAAGAGAGACAACAGACAAGGATGACTCAGTATCCAGACAAAAGGCCCACATTAATCAGCACTCCCGTAGAGAGAAATCATGCTTAACACAACCTATTGCATAAAGGCATTTGAGCCGCGCCTAAGCTAAATTAAGGAAAAGAGCCCGTACACTACACTCTGTTCAGTGTTCTGTGGATATGCCATCAAATTTTACCACGCTAACAAAAGAACAAGTTGCCTTAAAAAATGAAAGCAGAAACATCCATGAATAATATTTACCTGTCTTGCTGTTGCTCTCCAAGATTGAAACCCTATCCAGGTATTTTTGTGTATCCTATCAATCCTGTTAGCAACAGCGAAAAAAGCTCCATATTCACCAAGAACGTCTCTATAGTAAGGGTTATTTAGAAGTGAAAGCCGAGAAGGAGCATCAATATCATCATGACCGGGTCGTCGCCCTTTGCTGGACTGTAATAAGCCAATTTAAGATACATATCAGACTGATGAATTACATTTGTTTTACTTACCAGCTTCAAAGAGATAATAAATCAACTGTCAAAAGTTTTGGCAGCAAATTCACATCAAAAGATCATAACTGAATGCATCTAGATGAAAATAATAGCCAACTTCCACCAATCAGGGATATTACCATGTCATTTTGCAAATTAAGTGATACTTCCTCTCTAGCTCAGGTTGGTATTGAATTTCAATGGAGCTATAGTTATGAACTGATAAGCCAAAGAAACAACCCTCACATAGAAAATTGCCAATTCAATTTTTTGAAAAGATTCACCACGGAAGAACTGATAAAAGGGAAGGAAAAAGAAAACCACCAGATATATAAAGCAAACTGGTGACAGGCTCTACAAAAATGTCATTTTTAATGAACATATAAAATCTATTACTAATCTTCAATTCAGTATTCTTTCAGAGGGACAAAATTTCAGGTTTCTTTGCATATGGTCCGTTAATAAATAAAAACTAAGGAGAGAACTAATACTTTATCCTACATAACCTGTCAAGCAAGCTATAGAGAAATGTGAAGCAATTTGAAGCAAGATTACTCACAAGTCCAAGGCCACGATAAAGTGATGTACTATGCAAGAAGGGCCAGGTCCCTTCTCCAAAATAAGGCTCATAAATGCACAATGGTTGACCAGTTCTTTCAAGCTCCCCTTCATCCCTTTCGTGCAAATCGTTCCTAGACCGATCAGCTCTTTTGGCACTTCTATATACTTCCTCCCATGTTCCCCGAGGTTGATCAGTTCTGCCCTTCAACTGCATCGAATTTAAAATGCAAAATAATAAGTGTCACATTAATTTCCAAATTTTTCCAGTTACCAAACAACTCCTTTTTCTTTGTTGGTTGAAGTAATAACCATTCACAAAGTCAAGCATTAAAGGGAGATCAAACAGAAGAAGTAAAGGAAACAACAGCAAGGCCAAGATCAATTACCTCCTCGTCTTCTCTTCGCTTTCTCACATTAGCTATCTCAGTACTTCTGTGATCCTCCCAAATGCTGTACAAAAAGTCCTCATTCTTTTCCACCACAGCTGCAGAACCCTCTCTTTGGGTAGGATTCCATTGCCTTTCAAACTCATTCAAATATTTTGAGGTCTTTAAACTGTTGTTCTGAGAATATTTTGTCTCGATTGCTTCAAAAAGTTGCCATTGCCATTCTGCTTTTGTTTTTTCAGGAATTTCAGTGACAGCCTTGGGATATGCAACTTCGGAAGGAAATCGGAGAATGTTCTCCAATAACTGAGCATACCCTTCCACACTTTCTGAAACCATAAGGTTCCTTGCAGTACGTTGTCCAACTGAAGCAGCCTTGCGGGCTAAAAGTGACAGTTCACCATTTGATACTACTTGCAACATGATCTGTGCTAAAACGTTGACATTTTCTTTGGGAAAAAGATAGCCGCTCACCCTGTCATTGACCTAATAATAGTGTAAAAATAATCAGTCTTGCTTTAAAAGTCAAAAACCATCCTATCATCAAACCTGACAATAGAGTAAAACATGTAGTCCCTTGATTTAAAATTCGAAAACATATCATTATGCATTTAAGTCAGTGAAGACGTAGTGATTGTCAGTTGTTGCCCGGAAAGCACTGGGGGAGATAAATGACAAAGGATAAGGAGTACAATCTTAACTATCAGTGCATGAGATATGTTTGACCAAATGATTTGTGCATTCGGTGTGATAAAGACAAATTAAACATAAAAGTTTTGAGTATGGATACAAGAGAAACTACAGTTAAAATCAGGCCAAAGAAAAGCTATGAGTTTCGTAAAGAATATCAAATACCGACCATTACCAGTCTGCCAAAAGAACAAGTGTGAGCATTTATATAGCTAAATCATTTGTTCCATCCTTGTAGGAACTAAGTTATCAGATTGGAAAGATTTCTTTAGGTGATCATCTTCAAACACTTCTCCATGCACGGAATGAATTCTTGTAGTTGAGCTAAGTGTGTCATGATGATGGATGAAATCAAAAATTGATTCAAGGAAGTCTCAAAAATAACTTGACAGTAGTAATACATGTTCTCAACCACATTGACAAAGATGCACATGTCAACCTAGGCAAAAATTTGATTTCCACGGAACATTTAATGAATTAAGATACCTACATATTTCTTTATCATTGGTAGATCTGGAGCTACTATAGGTTTCCCCAAGTACATTGCCTTTAGCAAAGTGTTTGGAAAAGATTGCTCCTCACGGAAAGATGCATATATAACAAGGTCAGCCACACTCAAAGTTCTCTCTGTATCTTCGGCAGGAGCAATGTGCTTCACCATTCCCTCGGGATATCTTAGGTTCCGTGCAATAGCCTATGGAAATCACACTGCCAAGTTACTACAGTACATATGAGAAGAAGCAAAAAAAAAGGGAAATTTTTTAAAGACATTCAAATTGCTAAATTATGCAGACCAAGAAAAGGACACAATTTACTCAAGAAAAAAAGATCCTTTACCTCCACAGCTACACTGTAGTTGGTATTTGAACCCTCTGTCAGTACAACAATCTTGAAACGGGAATTTGAATTGCCATCATTCGTTAATTCAGGAAAAACAGGTAATAAAGCTTGTAAAACAAGGGCTTGTTCTAGCCAGAGGCCTTTATATAAAAGCTGACTCCCCACAACCACAATAACAAAATCTTCAGGTGCATAGTCCATCTTGGCTCGTAAATTATCATTGGATACAGCCATGAAGGTATCAACTGCCCACGCTTCTTTAGGAGAACCCGGAATGACAAAGTAGTTTCCAGCATCGCACACTGAATAACCTATCTAAATAATGTACAACTCGTAGTCAGCATACAGAATTATAGATAATACTGATTCCTCACTAACAAGAACTAAGTATGAGAATATGCAAAAGGGAGTATGAATAACTCACCCATTTCATCAGGAGAATAATTTTAACTGTTGATGACGAGAACATACAAATTGTATGTACTTAGAAAAGATGATTGAGCTAGGCAAAATTTAAGGATATCTAATAACTACCTCCATTACAATTTATGTGACACTCTTTTCTTTTTATTCAGTTACAAAAAGAATGAGACCTTTCTATGCTTAGTAACAATTTAATTTTAAAATTTCTATTTATCCTTAATGAGATGATTTATAACCATGCCTTGTTTTAGACCACAAGTTCCAAAGGTCTTTCTTTCGCTCTTAATCTTCACATAAATTGGGAGGGAAGGAGTATTATTTTTCTTTTTGATGCCCACACCTCGACTATTTCCCCGTGTTCTTTCTACCATCCACCAACACAAGAACTGGACAACTCTACCCACCAAGTCTTAGGCAGAAAGGACAAAATCACTTAGTGTCTTTTGCTTCCATTGAACTTGAACCCGAGACTTCATAGTTCTCTCCTCCCACTTCATTGACCACTAGACCATACTCCTAGATGCATGTTACTTCCTTCTTGGGAAGGAACTATAATGCGTTGAGTCTGTGAGATGACCTCTACCAAGACAACTCTAGATGAATTACAGAATCCAACACATAAAATGAGTGCAAATCATGTTTCACCCAGAATTTTCAGTATTTCGACATGCATCGAAACTAGGCTCATATCAATACAAAGGAGAGATCTATCTTTGATAAAGAACAGTACCGGAAGGATGTAGTTTGGGAAGACCACAACATTGGCACGACTGAAGACTTTTCTCCAGTTGTCCACAAAATCATTCTGCCCACTTGAAATATATTGCTTCAACCGAGAAGCAAGTGTAAGTTCATTAATAGTCCATACCAGAGGTACATTCTTGAAAGGCTCCTGCATTACACTGTCACAAATATCATTGGAAAAGGGCACCAGAAAAAAGAGCGAAGAGAAAGGAAAATGAGGCACGTCAGACTTCTTATCACCATAGCTAAGAAAGTGCAACATAAATACAAATGCTATGAAAAAGAGATATGCAAGAAATTGGCAATAGTTATTAGAACATGATCATTTTAAGTGACAAAGTTATCTAACAAGACTGTCTCTATGCCTATATCACATGTGAGATACATTGACCAAAAGATCAATCCAAAATCAAACCTTCATCTGGAAATAAAATAACTATCAATTCTTCAGAACAAGACACAATAGTTCTTTTGTGAATCAAAATGAGGAAGACATGATTGTATATACTAATAAACACCCACACCATTTCCAAAATGCATGGTTGTACAGTCTAGGATCACAGTATAATTAATAGGATCTAGCCTAAAGCTTGAGAAAATCCAGTCCTAATAAGTAGAAATCCAGATTTTTGTTGTCAAAATAAATTAGAAAATTACACCAGATATGCACCTCACAAACCAAAATCCAGATTAGGTCATTTTCCACCAAAAGAGGAGTTGAAGATCTTCAGCCCATGAAATCATGGAAACACCCACAAAATCACTCCTAAAGAGCCCCAACTTGGAAATCATCAGCAATTCCATCAACCAGAACATAAATTAACCTGAATTCATTGTTTTATACTCTTGTGTGTATCTTTGGTAATTTCAAACAATCATGAGTTGAATAAGTTACATAGATACTATCTGGTACGACAGCAGTTTGCATGCTCCGCGAAGAATGAAAGAAGGAAAATCACAAAAGTATCTAACCAACAGGACACTTAAAAGAGATATTTGAGACTGAAAAGAAAAGAGTGCTTACCAAGACAAGACATTGACAGCTTCAAGAGAATTTGCAAGTAGGCCATCATAGCTACAAAGAGCATGTAAAATAATCAGAAACTGCGTCACTCCAATTATTATTTTTTGGTAATAGATGGATTCTCAGTGATGAAATATTTTAAATATCTAAGGCACAGGGAACTACAACTCAGCATGCCAAGCACTTTAAATAGATACCTAAGGAAAAGTAGACAAAATTACGTCAGAGAATTTCAAGAAACCTCGTAATGTTATATAAGAAATAGAAAAATGATTCTTGAGCTACAGACAAAAAGTTTTCTTCCATCAGTAATCACCAACATTAATCAAAAGTTATCCAATAATTAGAAAATGATAAAAAGATACATACTTTAGCCAATCTAAGGAGATCTTTGTATGCCCATCGGTGTTCATGATGATGACTGGAACTCCTATATCTTTCCAAATGGACCTCACTGGACCATCTTCAAGTGAGAGCACCTGCAGAATTTTGGAAGGTCATAAGTGCCCAAAGAAATGACCATCTCTTGTAAGAAGGGGCAACTTTGATTTTTTCTGTAGCTACTGATACTAATATAACCTAGCAGGGAATGGCAGATGTAGAAACCAAGCAACATTCACTCCTTTGTGCTGGATTTTTTTAAAGGGAAACTAAACAGTAACTTTTTAGAACATACATTATTGACATGAACTCATTTACAGGTCCTATTGTATTGCATGAAGCATCTTTTACAGTGCCAAACATAAGTTGAACATTTTCAGGTTGCCCATTCTTAAACCACCAAGTGTCAAAAAGCTGAAATTCAATTATCAGGCATCTTCATACAATAAGCTGAATTGATGTTAGTGAATTCTGCCAGTCTTTTTATTTCTCTAGTGTTTTAGTGAAGTCTTCTTCAATCCATTTTTACCAACTCCAGATCCTTGATTATCTCTCCAAGTATATACAACAAATCTAATCACTTCATCTTTGATAATTGATTTTTGAGTCACATTTCCGATTCCCTTAGATTACAACATTTAACCTTTTCCCATAAGATTGCATAACCATGTCCCAAACCAGGCCCAAAGATTTCCCTGTGTTATTATCCTTTGCAAGTTAGATAGAAATTTTGATACAAAAAAATAATCCTGGAAGTACTCTTCACCAGATTCAACAAATACTACAGTTCAACTTCAAGTTAATATTTGTGTTGATTTCAGTAGTCAATAGTACTCTGAGTTGAAACATGTCCCATCGATTACCAGTTGTACAGGAAGAATATTATATCCTTACTTAGAAGTCTTAAGCTAGAGGAAGAAAGAATCCAACATCCTTAATTGTATTATCACTACCACTAATCTCGGAGCAAAACATCCACAACCTTGTTTAACTTCATAGAAGCTGGCATTGCCTCCATTTTGATGAGCCTTCAGTAAAAAGTAAAAACCACAAAAGTTACCTCAATTTCATAGCCGATCTCCCGTAATGCAGCTGCAACGTTAACCATCATTATTTGATATGGATCAACCAACAAATTTGCAAATACCTATATGCAGCAAGCAGAATAAATCAGAAAATACTTCAAAGGAACAAAAACATACTTAACCAAGTACACAAGCATAATCAAGATTTACTTCACACAAGTAAGAATTGAACTGGAACACTGATGCTTACCAAAGCCAGCTTAGGTTTTCTATAACCAAATCTAACAACAGTCCTTGAAGCAACAGTTCCATTGGCCTCCACAGCCTCATCATGAAACTTAGCTAGAAGCTTCAAAGGTTCAAACTTGATATCTTCCCCAAAATCCAAACCCCCCAACTCTTTCAATAAAGCCAAATCCCCATACCCCACTTCACTATCTTGAGTTAAATTCCCAGATTTTTCCATCACAGAACCAGGCAAGAGCATCTGGAAGAGAACAACAAAGAAGAAGAACACAGCCACAGTACAAATCCATTGTAAATAATTAATCTTCTTAACAAACAAGAATCTTGCAAATCTCGATCTGACTTGTCTTTGACCAAATGCATTCCTCCCAGTTGCTGATGAAGAACGAAGCAAGTTCTGATCTTTCTTCAAAGAAACCCCATTTTCAAGAGACCCCATTTACATCCCGTCAAAAAAAATCACAAAAATCTGTACATATTATAGAGACCAACTCATACAAGCAAAACAACTAAAAAAATAATCAAAGAACACAGCTACACCCACTTCACCTAGTAGTGTTCTTGATCATTTTTAAAACTAAAATATTTCTAGTGATGTCAAAATAAAGAATTAGCAGTGTTGTTTGTTTTCTACCATTAAAGAAATCAAGAAGATGCTTGTGAGTTTTATCTTTTTTTCCTTTTTTTAAAGAAGCAGCTTCACATTAATTCAATATATAAAAAGATCTGCATATATTAATTAAATTAAATTAAAATATGAACAAGATAAATACAGCTATTTATGCAAGAAAGAAGATGAACAGAAGAGAAGATAGACCCATGTGGCTCTTCTGCTGCCGTGGCATTGTCGTCAAACGTTATATACAATTTTATTTCGTATTTTACATAAATTTGCGAGCTATAATATATAACCAGATTTATTCGGTATACGGTTAAAAAAATATATGCATAATCAACCCAACAAATTATTATGAGTAATATTTTAAAATTACATAATTTTCTAACATAGAATAGTGGAAGGTAATTGAAGCTTCAAATGACACTTTGTATTAGTTTTCATTAAATTAAAATTAGAGAAAATTTATTTTACTGAAAAGAAAAGAAAAAACTTTAGGACAAAGGGACTGTAACAGATGAGAAATTGAAAAAGTGAAATTGATATGACCTATTTGATTTAGAAAATAGTAGACTAAAATTGTGACTACTATTAAAGAAAAGATAAATTATTATGGAAATTCTTGAAGATAATTATAAATACCTCTTTTAAAGAAAATGCTATTTTTACAAAAAAAAATTGTTTTGCAACGTCCTTAAAATAATGAAACAATGAGGGATGAAAATGACAAAGACATTAATTCTTCGTATCTTAATGATTTTGAAAAAAATATTTGCTAGCTTATTTTTGTGTAAATATGGAATGAAGTTTATGAGATTAAATCTTTAGAATGTGAAAAGTTGACCCCATATGTGTTATTAAATGTTGGAAATGCATTTAAAAATTGCCCCTTACATTTTATGGACAATATTGGAAAAACAACCTTTTAAGGGGAATAAAAATGCCTTGATTTTACTATAGTACTTGAAGTTGAAGGTCCCTCATAAATCCTAATAATGCTTAAACTCAAGTTATCGATATGGTTTGTTATGGTGGAATGGTGTGATCCCCCTTCATTCTTAATCAGATTTTTCGATTTCAAATTTTAAGAATGACAAAAAAAAATTGAAAGTATTGCCTACAAAGCTTCAATACGAATATCGAATATCGAATGAGAAACTAAAAAAATACTCAAAGCTTTTATTTTTAAACTAATAAGCAAGAAATTTGGTGTGCTAATAAATAATGAAAATAAGGTAGTTAAATTTCACGTACTATATATTTGAATTGAGTAAAATTTTGTTGAACTTTTTACTTGATAAGGTAAACAAAGGAAGACGTTAGGTCTGATACCAAATATTAGCTATAATTTCAACCATGAATTTTAAAATACTTTTTTTAATGATTAATAGAATCTGGAATATTTTACTGTTATTTTGCATAAAATTAAAATAGCACATTTAGTTAGTACAATCAAGATGTTAAATTAAATGAGTTTTGAAGTGAAAAAATAATCATAATATTGTATGTATATTTATGAGTTCGACTTTCTCTTTCAAATTATTAACCAAAAAAACAAACTTTCTACATCTGATTGGAGTAATCAAATCGAAATTGTCTTGACTAGGTACGAATACATTAACATAAATAAAATATGCAACTTTTTGTTTTTATTTTGTGTAGCTATCATACTAATAGTTAGCATGAAATTATAAATCGAGCATTAAAGATTGTGATAAAGTGATAAATATTTTTTCATCGATCTTAATTAGAGGATTGAAATTCGAGTCCTAAGTATGGAGTCATCTTTACTTTCTAAAATAGAATTTTTTTTAATGTAACTTTAAATTAATCAGGCCTCAAGGTAAATATTGGATAAAAATAAAAAATAAATAGTTATAATTCAGATGTTGTTCATTTCTATTTTGTCAATAATTTAACTAGATATTTTAAATATTGTGAGGTTGATGTTTCTCTTTCTTTTATTTATTGAGTACAAAAGTTATCATTTTTGTTAACTCTATACTACTTTCCTTTGGGAATCAAATTACATAATTGCATAAAGTCAAGCTTAATAATCAATAGAATTGCCTCTTCTTCTTTTTTCCACGTGTGTCTAGAGTCTGTATTAGAGTTTTGATTAAATTAGGATCGTGCACTACAAGATCTATTTGAGGATATGTGTCTGGAATCTGCATTGGAGTTCGACTAAATTCAAATCATGCACGACGGATCCATTTGAGAATAACATTTTTAATAAGATTTTCTCCATATCTAAGGCTCGAACTCGAGATATTCAAGGATGACTCTTCTAACAAGATTTTCAAAATATTCAAAGCTCGAACACCAAACATCTAATTAAGAGTGGAGCAATTCCAACCGTGTACCACCGTACATATCGATAATAGAGTGACCTCTTAGAATATAATAAAGAGAAACTTCACATTACATTTGTTCAGAGTATCATGATTATCTTGAAAGTCACTAATGGCCATATATATATGCTTGATTACCTTCTTTTTCTCTTGGCTGTATTGCAAGTAAAAAGAGGACCAGTAGGAAAAATGGGCTCCTCATTTCAACTCAAAATACACTTTTTCATCTTTAAATATTAAAAATATTTTTTTAATTTCAATTGAATATTGTCCAAACTCCTAAATTAATTAGCAATTGACCAATTGAGTTACGTTGACTAAGAATCTAACAAGGAGACGTATACAGTTTTAAATAATAGTGATTAATACGTATATACGACTCTAGCAAATAATCTAGATAATTCTCTTAGCTGATGATCAATATAATAGTGTATTTGACCAACTTTTTGAAACGCTAAAAGCGTTTTTTTTTTTTTTAAATACTTAGAAAATTGACGTATTTGATAAAAAAATTCAATGGTAACAAAAAGTTGAAAAAAGTAATTGCTTGACATAATATATAAACATGACCCTTAACTTGATATCAGCTGACAACTATGACCTTTTAACTTTGGATGTGCACAAGTAAGCATTTAAACTTTTATAAAATTGAACAAATAGACACATTCATCCTACATGGCATCTTACATGGAAATTTTGTATCCTACGTGTATTATGCCATGTAGGATACGTGGGTCTACTTGCTCAATTTTATACAAGTTTAAGTGTCTACTTGTGCACACTCAAAATTTCAGGAAATAGTTATCCGCTGAAGCCAAGTTAAGGATTATGTTTATGTATTATGCCTAATTGCTTCCTTGAAAACAACTCTAGAATGATAAGCTGATAGCCTAGCATAAATTGTTGTTTTAATGTTGATAAAAATATATTTTTTCAAATCAATTAACCAAACACGAAATTATTATTATCCAAAAGTATTTTTTCAAAATACACTTCTAATAAAGAGTAATTTTTAAAATAAGCAAATCATTAAGTAGAACAAGTAGCTAGGTTGATAAATAAAAAAAATTGAAGAGTGAGGAATATGGCAGCTCATATATAATATGATATATAATCAATCTTTGTGTGAACCGACACTAGTACAAATTGCGTGCATCACAAAAAATCTCTAATAAGTATTAATTATCGGACATTGATTGAATAGTGACCGCATTTTGCGAGACATATTCCTATATGGCTATATTAATTAAAATAATATATACGCCTTGATTTAATAATTAAAGTTTAGAAAAGTAATATGTATACAATTTTAATTTTATAAAAATAGAGAGTTATATCCACTAGTAATAATTTTAAAATTATTGGTTGGTTGATTGGTTAGTCTTGTGATAAAAAATTATCCAACTTAATTCAATGAGCACTTGTAGAGTCGCAACAACTCGACTATAACAATCAATTTACAATTAATTAAGACCCACAATTATCTGAATGAGTCGTTTGTTTTATTTAAAAATGCATATCGTAATGATTTATAGTGTAAATAATTTGTAATAACATATTCAATTTTATAAATGAAAATGTACAATATTTGTGTTAAGTAAACTTTTAGACAATCTGTCAACAACCAAGCGTCTGTAGTCCAACGGTTAGGATAATTGCCTTCCAAGCAATAGACCCGGGTTCGACTCCCGGCAGACGCACTTCTATTATTTTTGCAAGTTGCAAGTTTTTTTTTTTTTTGATATTTCAATCTTTTGTTCATACATAATATGTACCATTTGACATCAATCAATATTTCATTTAAGAAGTTTCAGATTTAGGTCTCCTTCAAATGACAAATTAGATGTCTAAAGAAAGCAAAATATTCTTGATCATTAATTTTAGGTAAACTAATTCAAAAAATATATGAAGTTAGTTAATATACGAAAGAGAAAAATCATTACGTTGCCACTTCATTTATATGATTGTATTTAACTAAGCACGGACTTTAAAAAAGAAAGACTTTTGCTACCTGAGCTGAATATAATAAATACTCTTTTAGAATCTTGTTAATTATAATGAATGCTTAAGAAGAAAGGGAAGAAAAAAGAAATCCATGTTTAGGCCTGCAAACCAATATGAGTAATGCACTAGTTCAGTAAAACATATCACTGAAATGATAGCACTCTGGAGCAAATATTACAAAACATTTCATTCAGTATTTCATAAAGTTACTGTGTCTTGTACACTGAATAGATAAAAATCAATATTGCCATTGGAGTATAAAAAGGTGAAGAATAGAGCAATTTTTTGAGTCCCTAATACATATTCATTTTACATGAGAACAAAGCAAACATTTGATAAACAATAGCAGAGTTCTCAATAGATCTAAGGTGGAATTACAAAATCTATGCATTTAGGAAGGAAAATTCTGGCGTGCTTCGCTTAGCAACCCAGAATATCAACTCAATGAAATGATTGAGATATTGGTAATGCATGTGCACCAGCTGCTAAAACTTCCAAAGCCTTTAGAGGAAGAGAGAAATCTGGCCTGCTGCTGTTTGAATTACTGCTCTGCTGGTTTGCCAAAAGGACATCATGAGTTCTTTTTACTCTCTTCCTATCTAGTCTAATCTGCCAAGCGGGGATTCAGAGCTAAAATCATCCACCAACCAGAGACCATAATCACGGAAACGTTTTGTCTTCTTCTCAAAACCAACAATATAGTTATTATGAATAATAACATGCATTCCCTTGGTTTCCTTCACCCAAGTCTTGTTTCTAAAGTATAGACCACCCGTTGGGAATCCTGACTGCGGAAGCAGATACATGTCAACCTGCAACAGCGTTATGTATACACAAACAAGTTAACTGCCTATCCTGATCAAAGGTAACTAAAATAGTATCCAAAAGAAAAATGAAATATAAACACTAATAGAAATAAGTATAGGACGCAAAAGTGCGAAAAACTAAAATAAACATCCCAACAAAAATTGGAAGAGCTGTTGCATATGTCGTGCCCACAAAATAGAAAAAGAAAATGGACAATTGAAAGAGCTATTATCATACTGTCTTGCTTTATTTAGCTCCTTTTTTTTTCTCCAAAAAACCAGACTCTGATAGTGCGTCCGTTGAAGGTTAAAAATAGCCATATTTATGTTCCAAGACTGTGATAACTGGATGAGATAAATGCATGTGGACTTCGCATAGGGTAGAGGCCTGACGACTTTCATAATCTAGTCTGAGATATCCCACTTTTATTTGTATATCTATTTTGTGATGCATTGTATCACACTATTACTTTAGGTTTATCGCATCTAATTACCGTTTGATTCCGTTGAGAGCTGAATAATCTAACTTATATTTTCACTGAAATGGAGCGCCCTGCAGAAATAACAGAATTGAAAAACCGAGGACCAAGTGATTCCTAGTTTGGCCTGAAACACAATTAAGCTAACCATATTTCATTCTCTTAACCAAACAGAATCTAAATAACCCAAATTGGACAACATTTTGATCCAGTAGTTTAGTTGCATCAGTCTGCCAATAGGTTTAAAGCTAGTTCCACTTCTATCTTTCATTAATCTTGGTATGACTAGCTCACATGATAAATGGAAATAGGATCACTTAAGTACTTTTTTAGCCAGCATGCTGATGATCCATAAGCAACGAGTCACTCCTATTTTACTTCTAAGGCTGTCAAAGGACTCTCAGCTCCTAGGCGAAAGGAAACATCCTCTATCATAGCTTCAAGTTAATTTAGCTGCTCTTCGAAGTAGTAGCACATAAGGCTTTGGCACTTCGCTAATTCTCACCGCTCACCACATGAAGTCCTCTTGTGGCTATTATAGGCATGAGCATACTAAGGCTCAAAAGGTTCCTGAGAGTTGCGTGCAATCACCAACTACCGATTTGGATCTACATTACAAGTATGACCCTAAGAATACTAGAAGTGAGTTTTTTGGAAAAGATAGATAAGCAAAATTGGTGCAGATCATTAAAATAGTAATTGCTTGGTTTTTATGAAGCATTAAAATAGCAATAATTATGAAATAGCAGCAAAAAAATAGCAGCTTATTTATTTGAGAAATACTGCCTAATTCCACAATCAATTAATTTGCCTTCAAAACGAGATCCAAGCAACTGCATTGAACAGATTATTTTTCGTACATCAAATTTTCAAATCGCTTCTTCAACCTCAATCACATAAAACTCAGCCTATAAGTATTCAGCCAACAGGGACACACTACAAAGAAAATATGGGGGGTAAATACAAGGGACAAAAGAAGAAAGGGAGGGGTTAAAAACATAAGGCTGGTTATACCTTCCTAAATCATTGGGCTTCAAAGAATAACAGTGCTAATTGAGAAACTAGCTAAGTTTTAAGTTTTGATCATGCTTAATTTTGGATCTGAAACAAGCCTAACATTTTTAACATGTCCTACCGAAACCACTCAATGACCCATGGAAGAACCAACGCCTATAAGTCATGAAGTCAAAAAGCAACAAGATATTCCAACACAAATGAAGTTTCTTGCAGCAGGTGCTGAGGCATGGAAATAAAAAATGAATTAAAAAGAAAGCAACACACCTGTTCAACAGTTTTGTTCAATGCCCAGTTGAATGCAGGCTGGTCATTAGATTTCTTTGCTCTGGACCATGGTTGAATCTGCATTTCCTCAATCCACTTTTTCATAATGAGTTTTGCTCCATTGGTGGGTCGCGCAAAGATCATGCAGCTACAGATGTAAGGCCGGCCTTTCTTCCCTGGAGGTGGCAAACCATGAGAGTGATTCAGAGGTTTTACCTGGTGTTCCAAAAGAAAGGAAGAGAGCAGACTTTTCATCACTAACAATCCAATCCACAATGTCAAGATAATAAACATACATTGATGGAACCAAATAAAATTATCTTAACTACCAGAGAATAACCTATCTTCCAAGAAAAAAAAAGAGAGGAGAAGTTAAAACTTAAATGAAAAAGGAAATAGTAGTTTGCCACAATGCTTAAATCAGATAATTTTAGAGTGAACCAAGAAGATGCAAGTTAAGAACTTCCACCACAATAAATTAAGCCAGTACATTCAATTATGCACCATAACATTCTTAATTTAGCTTCTCAAACAATTCTTTCTCAAAAAAAAAGAAAGAACCTTTCTCAAAAAAAACTTCCCAACCATTAGACTTATCAAAACTATACAAGGAAAAGTTAAAGCATTTGCATCCTCTTCAGCACTCACCGCAGCCATGTCATCCATGAAGTATATATCATGCTTTCCCTCCAAATATGGAAATGGATCCGCTAACCAAACCATATCAACATCGTTGTACATGACATTATAACCAAGCTCCAAAATTTGAAGAAGATGCCGAGGCCTTCTGGACGTAAAATTGAAGAATCCCTTAAAAATAGAACCATCAATATTATTTCAGTAGAAACGAAATAACTAACTCAAGCAAGTACAACATTCCAGAAAGCTCTTGATCCCTCTTTAATCTTTTAAGAAGGTTTCCTCTCTAAATCCAACTACAAGGTTGCAACTCAGGATAGTCAAAGACAGATAGTGAAGGATCAACGGAAACACAATGCTCATGATTATTATGCAGTAACTCTACATGATGGACATGATTTTGAGGAAAGCTTAAAGAAACATGATAAATAATGCCAATCTGCTACACTTGAATTCCAAGTAATTTGCACATTTGCTCACAGACAAGCTTAATAGAAACAGAAACTAAAAATTATTCAAACCAATGGAACAACAGAGGAAAATACAACAAAATCAGTTGTAAATCAATCAATCAATCAACAATGTCCAATCTCAAATTAGTTGGGGTTTTGCAATATGCATCCTCTCTATATATTCTGCTTTATTTGAGCCCATTGCATTCCAATTCTAGTAAGCAATTTATTCTTTTATGGGCTCTCTAAAGCTAGAGGTTCTCTAAGCACAACAAACCCAAATGTAAACCAATCAATCAAACTACCTGCTCCTCAAAAATTTGTGCTCTATTCGGGCCAATTTCATTAAGAATACTGCTAAGTAACCCATTATTTTTAGGTATTAAGGGTTCTCTAAACACAATAAAACCCAAATGCAAAAATCTCCTAAAAAAAGGTACCTGAGATCCAAACTTATGAGCAGCCTGGGATTCCAAAACAGGAGGAATGATCACAGCATGACCAGGCCACCTTTCATTAACCTTAAACAAAGTAGCATAGTCCTCAGCAATGACAAGCACTTTGTCATGATGTTTCTGCCTCACAATACTAATCAACCAGTTATTCAAGAAGGGTAAGTAAGCTTCACTGACAATACAGACTATAAGGGTATTATTCTTGGCTACAAAGGCTGCAGCTTTAGGCAAGGAATAGTCACGCCACTTGGATTCAAAAGGACTAGGCTTTGAGGTGTAGGAGAGAAACCCATTTTGAGGAAACTGAATATATGGATAGAAAACTCCGAGAATTACCAAAAGAGAAAGAAGGAGCAAAAGGGTAGTGCGACTTTGAAGAAGTGAAGTGGATTTTTGGGAAGTTTGAGAAGATGGTGGGGATAATGGATTTGTGTCTGTGAGAGGATTGTGAAGAGGTCTTTGATGTAAAGACGCTGATGACATTGTTGCTAGATTTGATAAAATTGAATCCAAGAAAATGATGAATTGCGAGATACGAGCTAGCAAAAAGGGGAAGTTAGCACTGTGAAATTCAATTTCCAAAGAAGGAGCTTGGCGAAATTCTATAGATCAGACGCAGATCTCAGAAGGGATTGTTTGAAAACAAATTGCACAATGAACCGGATCCCACACTAGTTGAGTTTAATTTCTTGGTGCTGGCTCAAAGCCTCAAATGAAAAAAAAAAAAGATTTGCGTCTTTCCTTCTTCTTTTTTTTTTTTTTTTTTCAAGAGTAGAAGGGTGTGCCAGTGACGGTGAGTGCCAAAGGAGGAAGAGATTAAAAAAAAAAAAAAAAATTATTTTAGAGTTGACTGCGAACAACCTGCTTAAATTATTATATTTTTCATAAATTTCATAATTTAACTATTCATTATTCTATTTATCTACTATTACAATATGTTAATCCGCCTACACATGCTTGTTGTCAATTTCCAAAGTAGTGACAATACACATCTATAAAACAAATAACGGATAGTTAAAATATAAAACTCACAAAAAATAGAGTAGTTGAGATGGTTGTTGTTTTTTTGCCATTTAACCCAATATTTTATGGAATTCTTGTTTTGTTTAATACTTTAATCAGATTTTCTAGATAGAAGTTTTAAGTTCAATACTGTCTCGAGGTATTATATAAAAGACATTAGTTCTATATACAGTGATATAAATATAAAATATATTCCTCCATCAGTCTGTTTAAACAGTCTTGGCATGCAAAAAGTTTAGTATTCACATAATCAATCTCATTTTTACAACAAATACCCGTAGTTATTTGAAGGTGATGTTTACATTACATGTATAATCAGATAGAACTGCAACAAAATAATTAAATCCTCATTTATCTATTTAAATAAATACATAAGTTTTCGAGAAAATAACAAATACTATATAAATATGTTTTTTATGTTATTTTTCTCTGGAAAAGTTTTTCAAAGAACTCATCGAAATTTTTCCCACAAGAGATTATCCAAACGGGAGTGATATGCAACCATTGAGGATTGATCAGTCAGCTCAAGAATACTGGACAATGCAGCTAGAGAATTATTTTTCCAACAATTTGTTCTACAACAAGACAGATATTAACATCTTTTTTACCTTACAATTATACACACTGCTCTTTATTGATTCTCAATCCAAACAAATTGCCTATGATTGCGATACTTGTGAATGATCCTAAAAATAGGTGATGGCTTAGTACAACTTCTCTTTTACATATGGAATGTTAGATGGATGCACCTCATGCTCTCATTTTAGCCTAGATTACGACACAGCACTGGTCTTCAACTTAGTTGTCTTATGCTTGACAAAGAAAGCGGAGAGCATACTCCTACTGCGATTAGGTGCACGGATAATATCCCGCCTTGGATTATCAAATGATCTGAATGGTGTTAGAGGTTTGCTACCCTCCAGGGTACCCTGCAAAGGCAAAATTTCATTTAAGCTATAAAGAAGAAAACAATTCAGACGTGCAATTGCGGTTTGGTCCCTATTAGATCTCCACAAGCAAAGTATGTAACTTCAAACAAACTTTAAGACCAAACAAGGTCCAAGATTAATGCGATACAAACCAAAATTTCAGAACATACAAGATATTTATATATTAAATTAGACCATGAAAAGAGAAGAGGCAAGCTGTCAACGCATATAGACAGACGGTCACAAATGTTTTACATCAAAAGAGATGAAACAAAATGGCAGACAAACCAACTTCAATGCCAAACAAGTTATTGCTCTCTCCAACAAAAGTGCATACTTACCTCTTGGAATTGGTTTTTTTTGGAGAGATGAAACTAACTAATTGAAACATTGTTAATTGTTAAGTTGTCTGATTGATTAACAAGTATAATGACAGATTGCAAGACTTCGACTAAACCAAATGGATGCTCATATTTCAATTATCTTATGATCCTCAGATAAGCAATGTTAAATAATCACTAAGTTGTCTAATACTCTTCCCACTGAATTATATTTCCTATTCTGAATTCCACAGTTATCACATATCAAGGTAGATAAAGAAAAGTTATAGTGAAGTGGAAATAGTTGGGCCCATTTACTTCCTCTAGAAAATAATACATTGTATAACAAGCACACATATATTTTAGATTATTGGTCATATTGTTTGTTGGTTGGTAAAAATACTTATTTGATTATAAAGGCAAACCGCAGACTGGAAGTAAATAAAAACGACACTGTGAGAATAAATGTATATTCATGAAATAATTTGTATATTCTTTCTCTAGTTTTAGTTTTCCACCCTCCAAGTGATGCTTTTAAAAAAAGGGGAAGGATGAACCTGGGTTAAAATCCAGATACCTCTACAATAAATGAAACTAAACCCTTCTGTTCACCTGACATGCAATGCTGTCGAGGGAAATGAAAAGGAGGAAGAACCAACAAAATTGAAGATTTAAATAGCTAAAGAAAGAAAGAACAAAATCCCTGTTTCCCTCTATAACCAAATGTTTGGAGAAAAACCAGAAATTTTAACACATACATAAATATCAGTTCTGACCACTGGTTAGAGCCTTCAAAGAAGAATTTACTTATGTAGGTGCAAAATTTTCTGAACAAACTTTGAGCTCAACATTCAAGATCATGCTGCCTATAGCATCATAGACATTTTGGTTAGACCCCTTTGTTAATTGCATTGCCAATGTTAGACGAATAACACGTGATCACTCACTTGATATGTAAGCAAATAGATAACAGTCGAACTAAACAGAAAGATAAAAAGAATGCTGAAATTGATACATTTTGTTACTAATAGCACAAAATTTATGCAATGACAGCTATGAACATCATCAATCTTCCTCTATTACTTACGGAAGTATCGGAAGTGGATCAACATCAGTTTCTTCTAAACCACTCGTTAAGTACTATAGGAAGTATCAATAATCAGTGAAAGATGGGCAAGTTGATGTGTCTGATAACAGGATTCACAGCTATATAAAGATGTTCTATAAGCACCTGACATATAACACACTTGGTGCAGTTTCGGGGCGGATAGCATGTAATATAAGGAACAGATAGCATAATATATTTATTTTGAGATAGATACAGAAAGTATATGGAACTGTTCTTCCAATTAATGCATTTGGCATTACCTGCCGTGTGACCCCCAATGTTTGCATAGCTAGACTTGATGCAGGACCAACATTGGGTGACGGAGGACGGGCTACATATGATTTCTTCCGGGTATTCTCTTCATCTGCTCAAATGAAAATTGACAGTGAGAAGCCATGAGTCTAACGCACCATTACAGAAAGAGAAAGCGAACATGGAACCTTCACATACCTAACAAGTTGAACGCGGCAGATGCTTTTTCAGAAACTTTTGCTTCCTCAGGACTGCAAATGTAAAGAAAGATCAGTTTTCTACAACCTCTACAAATTATTTGAGAATATTATCCAGCGAAAATGGTAGTAATCTCCTTTTCAAAGCTTCAAGATCAATAGCACCACTAACCTCATAAAAGTACGTGAATTCCCTTTCAATGTCGATTTGGTCTCTGTTGCCAGATGCCAAGAGAGAGTTTTTGCAGCAGGAGTACCTAATTTAGGAAATATGATAAGACCGACGAGATACAATGCCAAAGAGAATACGAAAACGAGAGAGTATCATCAAGAAGTCAGGCCACCTGAAGGATAAAGGCGGGGTCTTGCTTGTAAATGTTGCCTTGAATCCATCTTAACTTGAGGGCTGAAGTGCACCTTCTTTCCAGCAGAATCTAATCGTGCATCAATCATGAGAGAGAGAGAGAGATAAAGAGAAGTGTGCAAGTCAGGCAAAAAGGATGAGGACACAACCGCAGAAAACAGAAAGAGCTTTAACAAAAATGCAATAAGGATTAAAAAGTAGCCGTACTTGGCAAAATATAATGCTTGTGATGCCTTGGGATGATGGCTAATAGCTGTTGCTGCCTGAGGCCTTCTTTCTCAGTGTATGTTTTGCATGTCAGAAGTCGCTGCAATAAAAAAGCTAAGTTCCGTTCTATCCTGTTTAATTCTCAAATAGACAATTTGTATTAGGGAAAGTTCCAGAAGTTACCTGATCAAGACAAGTGACCTTTAGCTCCATGGTTGTGACATCCAATGTTTGTTGCTCAAGCAAGTCGGTTAACTTATAAGCAACAGTTCCCAGGTGGTCGACAGCATTGACAAGAGCTCTTACAGCATAGTCTTTCAGGTTATCAAGAACCCTGAAAACGAGTAGTATTAGAGTATGAGCCTGAAGTAGCAACGAAAGAATACAGCATGACCAAAAATAAAAGTTACCAGCATTTTGGAGATTTCCCTAAGCATAGGAAAGATTCTTGCTGAGAAGGCTAAAAAAGCCCGTACAGCCAAGGATCAAAGAGCCTATGCACATAATTTGTTTCTACCTACTTTTGCTATGACTTCTGTAAAACCAAGGAGAAGCATGAAAAATTGACTGGAAAATATTATGTTCATGGGAATACTCTTACATTTGTTTCTGCTCGTTTTGAAGATAAGACTTTTCACAATATTCTGCAGCAGAATAGAGTTGCGGCCTCAAGTTCTTGAGCTCCTGAGACATGAGACAGGCAACACGTGATCATTGAGTTAGAACAAAGTTCTTGCAAAGGTTGACAAATGGTCAATATGGAAACAGCCTCTAGCAAATATGCAAGGTAAGGCTGCGTACAATTGACCAAATGTGATCAGGCCCTTTCGTGAACCCCATGCATAGCAGGAGCTTAGTGCATTGGGCTAAACTCTATTATGACTACCAATCAATTACTAATCAGAATAGTATCAATATCAATCAACCAAAAAGTCCTCAATCCTATAAAAAAAAAAAGTTGGTTTGCCAGTTCTATGAACCCATTCTATCTATTTAAGCCATTTTTTAACATGTCCCAATGAATTCAAAAGATGACCATAGCTGTAGGAAATACTAGCCATCAACCTACCACAACCCTCATCTTTTAGCCTAACTTTGAACCAGCTAAGCATTGCAAAATGGTTGTAGCTAAAAGTCTCTACACATGATACATACGAGTAACTAAACAGCGAAGAACATCCTGAGTCAGTCAGATTTAAGGTAATCTGAACTTGTAAAGAGTATACTCCATCAACTGAGCTATCATCAACTTATTTTATGGTTTGGGTTTTTTGCACCACAGACGAAAATTTACATTGCAAAGTCAACAGTTATTATTTAAATAGATAAAATATTCTAAGCTACAACACAACTAATATCATACTAGCAATCACTGAACAATAACCAGATCTGATGCCAAATTTAGTAAAAGAGATTGAGAAAGAAGTAGCGAAAACCTGTAATGCCTTAACGAAACTCTTGCTTCGCTCCATTGACACTTCATCAAACGTCATCGCCGGAGAATTTCCAAGCTTCAATTGTTCTACTTCCATAACTCCTCTCTTCCAAAAATCGCACAATTTCTCCACAAACCAAAAAAAAGTCCTTCCAGATCAGTGGATCAACAAATCATATGGATATACATTTTATATTAAAAAAAGTTGTAATTACAGAATGAATAATTGTTTGGAGATGGATTAGGAGTTAAGAAAAGGAGGGTTCCGGTAGGGCACGGCGGTGGAAGGTGGAGGTGGTGGCGGTAGGAGAATTTATGAGGAGTGTGTGTGTGAGTGAAGCAATCCCGGGAATTGTTTATTATTGCTGGAATTTTGAAGGAGTTAATTGCAAGTGAAAATGACGTCGTATTTATTGTAGGCAGATAAGAAGGTGGTTCAACTGATACTGTGCTGCTCCTCCCACCTTGACATTGACCTCAATTTCAAAAAAAATAAAAATATCATCACTATCTATTTCACCAAACTAATAATTAATTAATAAGTACTACAAATATTAATTATGAAGGTTTAATTATGCAATTTAATATAGTTAGTACTTGATTTATCAATACTCTCTTCCGTCCATTTTTAGTTGCTCATGTTTGACTTGATCCGCTTTAGTATTTAATAACAAAAGTAAAATAGACATAAAATATTAATTATTCTCTTGATTTTTCAAGTTGAACAAGTAAAGTTATACAACTATACTTAATAAATAAAGATGAACATAAAAAGTACTAGTTAATCGGGAAGTGTCATTCATAGTTGCCTATGTGCTAGTAATATAGTTATAACAATTTTGTTTTACGGCTAGAGATGGTGATAGCTTTTATACATTTGTTTGATTATAAGTTTGTGTGCTTCCAAGTTATTGAACCATATGAAATTAGTACGATCCAATAATTAAATTCTTGATGGGAATCAAGAGAAAGAGTCGAGAGCTGGAAAAGCAATAAAAATAATTTCTCTCACTTTGTTCGAATTGAATTTATTGTTTGAAGCGTTTAAGTAATTAACTTTTAAGTATTTCTAATATCAAAATTGATTTATAACACTTTTCATATGATTATAAATAGGTTTAGTTTCTTAATTTTTTATGGATTTTCTTGGTCTTTGACTCTATGTATTTCAATTTTTTTTTGTATTTTAAGATGAATGAATCAATGGAATATATATTATTTATGAGGTGAAGAGGAATATGTCGTTTTCGTCTTTAGAGCATCTCCACATGGCTAACATGCCCATATGAGCTAGTTGGGGAAGCTACTTACTGAATTATCATTAGCACCCCTATAGTTTATGGGAACATTAAAAGCAACCCGACATTCATCTAACCTTCTTCACATTTAATACACCTCAATTCAATTATTTGTCACTCTGAATGTAACATTGAATGCAATGTAATTTGACTGACTCAACCTTGTTAAACATTTTCTTTTTTAATTATTGACTATACCATACTCAGTGTAGGATTTATCTACGTTTATTTTTTAGGTAAATTTGAGTGTAAATTATGTTTTACATTAAGCTCTAACTCATATGGTCATTAATGGTTTAGGATTTTGACATTTATTGATTTGCTGGTTTTTTGCTCTTTGTATGGCTTTTTAGATTTCCGTAGCACCAAAGAAATTACAACAAATGTTTTGGTCAACCATCAATGCTTTGATGTTAAGAATGGTACCTAACCTTTTTTCTCCTTGTGTAAACAATCATGTTACGCAATTCCATTTATAGTCTATATTTTTTCCCCACCAAACCAAACCTCCCAAAGGATCAATAGTGTTCTCACTTACTCTCCAACATGACTCGAATTCTCAATCCGTCATTGATGGTGAGATGTTCAACCACTTGAGCAAGCCTCACTTAATAATTACCTACTTTTCGTTAATCAACCATTGAGATTATTCCAAAAGTAAATAAATTAGTACCAAGATTAACCATACAGAAATATTTATCTTTTACTTTAATTTGACTGTTATGAACAGAACTGACCTCTTGTTATGAGCAGAATTAGAGTGTTACATATATATTATATGACGAATATGAAGTGCATATAAGTTGCAACTTGCAAATGCAGGGCTTTCCATCTGCCAGTGAATTGTTAGGTGTCTCTGATCGAAGTTGGGTTTGTCCAAATATGGCTAACATTGAAGGGACCCCAGGAGGATGGGGTGTCAAATCAGTCATTCCTTAGTTTAATTTGGCTAGAAAGAGAAGACATGTAGTATGTAATTGGCAGGGATGAGTAGTACTTCACAAAATGCAGAGCAAACACTCCGACGCGAAAGCAACCACGTGGTATGCTATATACTATACACATATTTACAACATTCTGAGTTTTACAAACACAAGCCAGTAGCTGTAGCTCAAATGAAGCATACGGTAGAGAGAATTAGATGTCCTCCTGGAAGAAAGAAAGAAAAAAAAAAAACTCCAGATATGTTCTTCTGCCTGCAGGAGTATATTAGTACATGTATACTTGTATGTATGGATTATTCGATTTTGGAATCTAGGGCAAAAATGCACCAAATTTTTTGGGCACTTCACTTGCTATGTTTGGTGGTCTGATTGTTCCTCCTCATTTCTCTTTATGGAGGCTAGAATTGAGCCCAGGTGCCGCCTCAGCCAGGGAAATTTCATTACCGGAGCAATGTTTCTCGAGGTAGGGGAGGAGATTTCAAAGAAAGTAGGCTTTGGTGTTGAGGCACCGCCAATGTATTCAATTAATTCTTGCACAGCAAGTACATGGAACTTTGGAGGTGCATTCAGAGCAATGTTGTGAACCCAGTGCTCATAAATCTTCCCATCTTTATCAAGCTTATACTCTGAAGTGCCATCGAACCGACCGTGGCTCTCCCATGGAACACGGGGAATGCCATGAACAGTCCACCGAACTATTATCATATTTTCCACTGGCTGCCAAACACTAACAATGTCAATCCACAAGGTCCTAAATAACATCCTGCCATGGAATCGTAGGGCCCAGAAGATTGATTTATAATTATCAATGCCAGTAAATGTGTTGATTGGATCTTTGAAGACAATATCATCCCTGTAGACACCATTAGCACCTCAAACGTTATTTCACTGAAGTCACAATTGGGTACAATGTCATCACACTTGCATTAATTCACAACTAAATTAAGTGCACAATTACATGCATATGCAATTCATACAGCATCCAAGGAGGTGGAGCAAAATAAGTAAGGGTAAAAACTTACCCGCACCGGGTGTTTACACCAAACTAATATATGCATAACATGTGTTTACACACACTTCTATCACTTAACCATTGTTAATTAACGCAAATTTACTGTATTATTTTTCCCTAAAACTGTTCCGACAGCATCTAGATAATAATAATCTTAAGTTGTAATTACATCCTAACTATGTAACCTCTGAAGTAAACTACTAGAAAGGGGCCCAACCTGCCCACTGACTATCAACAACAATGAGAACAAATGCTCAACCCAAGCTAGTTGGATGCAAGTCAGTTTAAAAGAAGAATATAGAACATGTGAAAGAGATCATTCTTTTGATACTTCAAGCCCTAGGAAGTCTCTTTGTGGATTACTGGATGGAAGCGAGACGTGTGAAGCCACAATGGTTTGACAAAGCAGCTATTGCTCACCCGCCATGATCCTACAACATGAAAATTCACCCAACACGATCAATTCCATTCCCCATAATCTCCAGGGAAAGGACTACCATGATAGATGTTTGTTTGCAAATTTGTGTTGGAAGAACACTTATTTGTCATGATCCAACTAGAATCTACATGATCCTCCCTACGAAACTAAGGACATCCCAAATGGTTCAATTATCAAAGGTGTATTGTTCCAAATGGCTCATATAATAGAAAACTCAGTTTAGGCAACCCAGTTCAGAAGTCCAAAGTCCTTAAGACTTCTGTAATTAAAGCACTGAGTTCAACTGCTACAATTACTGAAAGTGAACTGCAGTATGCAGCAAATCACAATTAACTATCCCAAAAATCAAAATAGCATTTTAACCCACTAAGCCATTAGTCAATCCTCGCAATCTAAAATCTTCAAACAAAATAAGAAGGAAAGAGCCATCAAAATGATAATCCACAAGAACCATATGAATGACTTAAAATGGGAAAAGTGACTGTTTACTTCTCCCCTTCTCATATAAATTCTTGTTTTCATAGGGTGCTTGAGTTTCAAAAGATATGTCTATTTCAGTTTTCATTATTTGCCTATGCTCGATCTTGAAACTTGAAAACTACAACTTGAACCAATAAGAAGAACTGTAAATTATGGTGCTACTTCTAAATAATAAAACTTATTTCTTTTCTTTTGCTTTGGTGACTTAATGCTGAACATTTTTTGCGTCTACTTTCTGCAAATGCTCCTCCATTAATAGTTGTCTAAGACTCTGAGTCACTTCTCACCTGGATCTCAAAATATTGACATTTTCCAAATACTCTTGGTCACATTTTTCATAGAAAAGTTTCTTTCCCTTGTTCCGGTTCCTCAAACAAATGTAACAGATCCCTTAATTGAAAAAGAAGGGGTAGTTAATCTTACCATCCTTAAATTCTGTGGATACTTTCAAATAGTTTAATGATTCTTTCTGCAATTCACCCAAATTTAAAAAAAACTCAAAATTTTCGTTTCTCATCTCTGGTGTTATTGCTAGAACAAGACAACCAGATCATCACCTGCATCAATCTACTGATGCGTCAGTTCCGAAATAGTTAAGGTCAGCTATAGGAACCTGATGTATCAATTCCACTCCATTCATGCCCATTTTGGCTTCAGTACACATGTTTCATCATAATTACACTATTTTTTATACTAATTGTCAACCTATTGACGTGATAGTAGCTAAGGTTTGCGCAACTAAAATAAGCTGAGATTAGGTCAGAAAGCAGGGATATTTAAAAAGAAAAATAACATCATTATCAACAACTCCTAATCACAACAAAAATGGTTAATTAACAACTCAAACCTGTAGATATCAAAGCTTAGCTCCTTATAGAAGAGGGAAGGAAACTCCTCTCGGATAGTCCGAATAGCATAACCCGTATTCAGATAGTAACTCCGCTTCTCCTCCTCCTCTTCCTCGTTCACTTCCGTCGACGACGACAACGACGTGCTAGTCTGCACATGAGCAGAGAACTGTGCGTAAAACCCCAAATTATTCTCTGAATTCAAAGACGGAAACTCCTCCAAATCTTTCACGTACGAATAAACCCTAACCCTAGCACCCCTAATTCCACACCTAGAAACAGTGAGCTTCTGAGCATTTCTAGGGTTTAAGTAAGAAGAAATCCTCAGAGGGAGGCGACCGGCGGGGAATGATGAAACTTCCAGCGACGGTAAAAGAGTGGCCATCGGAGATTAGATTTTGGAAGAATTTAGTTAGATATTTTCTGGATAATTGAAATATAGTTATGGAGTTAGATCCGCTAGAAAATTCGCCTATTGGTGGATGAGGAGATATTTTAGGAGTTAAGACTTTTTTTTTTTCAACGTAAATATCTTGAAAAAATGTCCACAAATATTAAGTACAGTACTACAGTTATAAACGAAGTTAAATGAAACTTTTAAATGGGATTATACTTTCATCTCATATATTAAATAATAATAATAGTATATGATATTTCGTACCAAATAATATTAATAAAATTTTAAAATCGTATTCAGTATACGGATTTATAAGTCGTATTCATATATAATTTCTCTTAGTTAAAATTTCCTATAAATCACATTCAACAATGGAATGTTCTCTCACCATGATAATGGGAAAAAATAGTCCTATGTGTTAGGTTAAGTAGCAATGAGATGGAATATGGACAGAACTTAAAAGTCACAAGTTATGACACAATCTTTAATTGATAATGTATTTCCCTTTAGATACAATATAACACATGAATAATTACACAGGCCATCATATTATATATGTATAGTACACTAATAAGGACTGAGATATAGCTCAGAACATCAGACATCACTCTTGATTGAAGAACTATAATTGGTCTGATCGTCATAATATTTTGACCACAACATTACACCACCATACTTGGAAGAGTTTTTTATTGATGGAAGAACTTGGGAAGTGAGGTCATCAGCAGGGATGAATCCGCTTCCCGCGGCTGCAGGAGCTGCTGGCAATCCAAGGAAAATCATTGTGGCAGGGATATCTGCTGTCCACTGTTTCCATGCAGCTTCAAGATTGTTAATATCACTAGAACTGTATTGACAAGGAGGGTTGTTATAGAATTGAACCCAAACATAGTCGAAAAGGCCTGTTTTTAAGGCATTTCCAATCCAAGCATCAGGAAATGGGCACTGAGGGGCTGCTGTTAAGTAAACTTTCTTGCCCATACTGCTATAGGCTGAAAGAGACTTGGCAAGAACATCCCAGTACAGATTTGTTCCTCCTTCAATATCAAAGTCTATTCCATCTAAAACAGCATCACCAAGTGGACGTGTTGTCGATTGTCCCCCCAAGAAGTTGTTCCAAAGATAAGTGGCAACTTGCCTAGCATCATCAGCAGAAGCAAGATAGTAGCTCCCAGCACCGCCTCCAATTGACAGAATCACTTTAATTCCTTTGGCTTGGCAGGATTTTATATCTGTGCTTAATTTGGTACACTCGCCGACATTTGGATTACAATGACCAGATAGATCTATCATTGGTTGTTGACCACTTCCAAAGGTTGGCAAAAAAGCTATGTTCACAAAGTCATAGTTCTTCGTGGCACAGGTTTCCGCCAGAGTTCCTTCACCTCCATTCTGTCCCCAGTAAATAGCAATTCCACCAGCATCACAAGAAGCTGCTAGTACTAGAATCACTATGGAGAATAATGCAAGTGATCTATTGGATTGGAGTTCCATTCCTTGATGATTTTCGCTAAATATTGAAATGACTTCTATAGGAAAAACTTTAAAGCTGTTCTGCTTTAGAGAGCATTAGATCATTGATTTTTATAGGATGAAAATTTACTTAGACTGCTACTTTGTGCTTATGCTATGTAAAGCGTGGCTTCACAGTTAAGTAGTTAACAATTTTATTTAAATTAGAGGATTAATCTTTGGTTTGTGCTTCTGGATTTGCTATTATGTTGTCTTTTACCCCTTGTCTTATCCCAAAGTCTTGGTGATGTTAAAACAAAGGAAAAGTTTGACTATAGCTCACTTGAAAAACTAGATTTCACATTTTAAATGTTTAGTCTTATAAACTATGAATTTAATAGGGCCATTAGCCTAGTGTATAGACTTAGTGCCTACATATTTAGTCTACTACTATGGGAACTCATTCAAATTTTCGACATCCACTGTTATCATTAACTGTCTATAAACTAAGGACTGCAACATTTGTGCAGTCTTCTGGTGTTGGCTCTCTAAAATTAAACTTCAAATGTTGAAACAAAGCTTAGAGATTTAGCATAGCACAAGTGAGATAATTGTGGAGATATGAATTCTTGAATTGCATATAGAAAGAAGTATATAATATGAAGAACAATTTTTTTCTAATCCTGTTCTACTGGTGGTTAGGACTTTGTCTTTTCATATCGAAGACGGGTTCAATACCATAAAGGAAAATTTACTCGTTCGGGACACACAACCTCTACTTACTCATTCAGACTTCACGGATAGTAAAGTCTGGAATGGATTGTAGTAACTTAAGAAGCAACAATAGTACTTTTACTGAACGAGCTGCTATGTTGTTTCAGTAGCAGAAGTGTTTGTTTATATTTCTTGTTATTCACTTGTTCAATACAGCAGCAAATATATAGTGATACATAGTAACTTGACCAACTACTTTCGAATCAACCAAGATACTTTTTTATTAATACAACAACACATTAATTTTAACAATAACTTATTATAACATTGAGCACAAATTGGTAGGATGATCATAGGTAAGAGGTCTGCTAAATTTTACTGGTACATTTTTCTGGCGTTTACGTCATGGCATAACGTGATGATGAACCACTGTCAAGATTGTGGACTTTAAAATTGAGAACATGCTTTCTTTTGAACTAAGTCATGATTCATGAATATGAAGAATATTGGTTAACATATAAGCCATATCTTTCGCCGTTCTATCACAATGAATCATTCTGAAGCGTGCAAGAATAATAGTATTTGTTAGTCATGAATGAACAATATTTCTCAAAACTTACTTATAATTTCAACCATGAAAGGATCTATATCCATTTTATAAAGAATTTTGAACCCCTATATTGTCAATATTCTGTTAAATAGATATTGGAGTAATCTAATGGTAAGACGATAAAACTAACGAGTGAAACTGTCAAGATGAAGCTTGTTTTGGTATATGTATAAATCCCTTATTCTCCTCAACTTACACTTCACCATTCTTGTGTTGATTATTGTGGCCTTAATCATGGTTCATAAGATAAACAACTTCCTTTTGTTTGGTGAGAAAAGACAATTATGAATTTATATGATGGAAAATGTCTGATTGAGATTGCTGATATTTGGCCTTGATATTGCCATATGTTGTTCTATTTTTACTAAACAAATTGGCACCTAACTAATAGGCAATTAGTCAGCAGACAAGTCCTGTTCCTTTGTGCAAACCAGTAGGGGACCTTTGTAAATCAGTTCCTAATGTCAGTTTCTAGCCTTTGATTCTGCTTTTTCTCCCAACAAACTAGGGACCCCAGTTCTGTCTGTTGTCTCTTCTTTTCTCTTTTTTCCTTTATTTCTTTTCCTTTTCTTACAATTTCAAGATTCTTTTAGTTTTTAATACAGTAACGTATACTGGAAAAAGATAAAATCATCACAACTCTAGAATCCAAGCTTTTAACTGTTTAACGCATCTTCATTTTTTCCTACAAATGACAGGATTCCTCATCCTTAACTCCGCCTATGTGAGCTCGTTCACATTGCCAGTCCCAAGTCCGTATAAAGGAGTAGGATTGCTGAGTGTCAATCGAAGGGGTAAGGTTCGCGTACATCTTACCCTCCCCAGACCCCATACCCGACTTGTGGAATTACACTGAGTTTATTGTTATCGACAAGATTCCTCATCCTTGGTCATTGACTAAAAGCCAGGGTAATAAAGCATTCGTACCAGAATTAAACGAATCTTCTTATAGAAATAGAACAAAAAGTCATGATCTTCGAGCCAATAAAGACCGAGAAGATTGACTCAAGAACCAATTTCATTCTAAGCTCCATCGTATAACTAGGACCTAAACATTAAGTAAGAAGTGATGGGAACGACAGACGGAACTTGTGAATGCAAAAGATTCTGCAATCAAGAATTGACTTTTTTAACTCTGCTATCAACCTTAACTAAAATTTTAATAGTTTCCTTTAGTTGCATTTTAAACCTTTTGGCTACATTCTGGGGTCATTATCTTTGGTCTTTGAATATTTCGTTGCTTTTTTTTCTAAACTATTGCTTCATTGCTTTCTTTTGTCTATTTAACTCCTAACAGTCAAGAGACAGATAATACTAATACTTTAAAACAATCATTTTTCTACCAGAAGCATGTAGGAAGCTACAATTTAATTGTATAAAAAATGGCAAAGGGCCAAATAATATCACTATCTAAAGCATGGCCAATGGCTTCAACATGTCTGCTAATACTTGCAAATTTTCTTTTTAATAATATCTCTTTTTCCCATTCCTGCAGAAAACGAGTATATGATGTCATCAAATTGGCCTTTAGTAAAATTTTAGTCAAAGAAGCCTTTAATAAATTAATCTTAGAATATGAAGAATTAAATTTAAATAATACATTACTTTAACATATTTCTTAAATAACTTATAGCTACAAAGTGGAGCTATCACTACGGATTTTATTAAATGCTAAAATTCTTGATTTAGGATTATGGATTAACAATTCTTTGCAGTTATGCATTTGTTTTTTTGCAAATATTAATATTGTATTTAGTTGGACGGCATGATAACATTAGGTGCTACATATATAGCAAAAAAAAAGAATTCAAAAGATGAAATAATTACGTAAATATGATGATTACTTTGAGAAAACAAAAAAAAAAAAGAAACAAAAAGAGAGGAATTGTCCTAATTAATTGCTTGTTTGATATGAATGCAACATGTGTTGTTGTTTGAAATTTTTTAAAAAAATCTATGCAATATTGTATTTCTGAAATTACTGTAAAACAAGCTCACGTGAGTCCCTCAATCCTCAGCCAAGCATTTTATTTTTACATAAATTTAACTTATATATACCACAGCTTAAACTATTTTAATCTGTCGTAGCGAGTAACTGTAAACTCTTTATATAAACATCTCATTTCCCTTTTCCTTTCTTCACATATTATAGTACTATTCACCATGGAAAATTCCCAACAACCTCTTGCCACAGAGAGTTTTTCATATAGCTGGTTGTTGAACAGAAAACCTTCCATTGATGGCCTAACAGAATCCCCTAGACCTTCTTATAGTAGTGATGATGATCATGATAATGATGAGGAGGAAGATATGAAGTTTATCGCTTACTCGAAAAGATTCCTAGAAGAAGCTCAAAACTTCAATTTTGATGTTCATCCTGTTTCTGAATCTGTCCATGCTGATGAAATCTTCTCTGATGGACACATCATGCCTCGATATCTTGATAAATCAAAGATTGAATCTTTTCGCGAAGCCTTCAATAATTTCAACATAAATTCATCAGTACCCTCAAGTAGTACTCATCCCACACCACGAGTTTCAGACTCTACAACTACTCAAGCTGATTTTCTTGAGAAATGGAGGAAATTTTCGCGCAGAGTCTTGGTTAAATGGTTCGGATTCATCAGGCCAATTTCCAAAAGGATATCAAGTTCAAGAAAAAGTACAGCAAAAGTTGATGACCTTCAAAGAAAAGTAAGTGAAATTCAAAGCTGCAAGACTACTGATTCTTTATTTCAGGGATCTCCTCCTCATCGAATCATGAAATCTCATTCTGTTGTCGATTGGACTGGGACTCGTAACGATCAAAGAAGTAATAGTACTAATGGTAGAGTTAAGACTTTGAGAAAGGTGAAAAGCTGGAGCAGTATTAAATCACCACAGGCTTATAATTCCCCTCCATCCTATGATCATTCTAATGATGTTTGGCGTGATATGGAGAGCGCGGTTTCTGATGCAATTCTTCACTGTAAAAGATCATTTGGTATGTTAACAGAGCCTGATATCAATCTTGATGATCATTTTGACAAGAAGAAGCAACACTAGCTGTTTAATTTCATCCTTTCTCAGATGTATATTTAGATTTTTGTCTCTTCATACAAATTATCTATCATATATCACTCAGATTCACTATTTTGTACATTCTGAGGTGAAAAGAAAAAAAAACAAGTTATAGTTATTAGGACTTATTTAACTTGCTAGTATCTTCTTATTTTGTGTAGACCATGTTAATAATACTTTGGTTTCTCGTTTATCATTTTGAAGTATCTGATCCAATTTTATCTATGCTTGAGGATAGATCAAAGTTGAAAAATGGTGCTATAATTGAAATGAAAGAGTATGATTATACACTATTATACGTGTATTATACATTCACGAGCTATTTTTTGTTTAAGCGGTTGAATAGACAGATTATTTAGATTAATCCTTCTATTTTTTTAATGGTGTGGGGATAAGGTTGTAAAATGTCATCAGGACCCTCACATAGTCTCATTTTTTTTCTCTTTTTGTTCTTTACTGGAGATGGTCTGTGCCATTTTGTGGAGTAGCTGGGAGGGATTTTGATGAAAGGCCCACCACTACAAGTAGACTACTACATGTTAGAGTTTTATATTGGTTGAATTAATGGAGTATGATATCACATTTGCAATGCCTAATTTTGCTTTAAAATTTCACAGCACCTCTATAAACATCAACTCATCTCTTGATTCATAGAGTGCCATATGACCTACCTCATAAATGAAATTAAGAAATGTTGAGGCAATGGTAAATTCAGAATTTAGCCGCAAGTAGTTAGTAACATAAAAAACCGGCATTCTCGCGCTTTTAGAGATAGACGCACAACAAATAGTAACCAAAAAGGACACTAGAACCCTGCTACATCAAGTCTAGATTGATTCGCCGTTGGTTCTAGGATATTTATGATAAAAGTTTACCTGCACTTGATGTTTATACTAACCCAATGAATACGTGACACGTCTTCACATACATTCTTATCTTAATTTACAATTTAATCATAGTAAATTAGTAAAATTTAATATAAGCTTTTACGATATTTACGTGTACAATTCCAAAATACTTAGGCACAATTATAGAGAAAATGACTAAAAAGAACCCCTTATGCTTGGGAATAGATTCAATATGGTCTCTCTTAAATATATTGCTAAGCCTTTTTGTTTCTTTAAATTTGTCATAAAAGAGAATTTTTTGTCTCCATCAAATAACTTTGGTTATTAGATTTAACATAAAAGGTGGGGAAAAAAAAGGTTATCCAGAGTAATACAAAAAAAAGTTCAGCAAGAATATAATTCTAGGTGGGAAATTTTGTGTGTCTACATTACTAAATTATCTGCATAACTCATCCATTTCTATAATAAGTACTGAAAATAGACTACAACAATTCACAATGCTCTCTGATGATTTCCTTATAAGTCAGCATTTATTCCCATTCACTTCCGTTTTTCCTTTTCATAACTACTTGAATTTACTGCATTTGAGCTGAGAGTCTTTTGAAAATAGTTTGTCTGCCTCTATGAGGTAGGAGTAAGATCTCGTACACTCTACCCTTCTCAGACTCCAAGACGTGGACTTGTTCCTAACTGTTTGGCTATCCAAAGTGTGACACTGAACCCAAGAAAGTCTACATAAGTGCTAAAACTTTCTTTAAAGAGAGAGTTAATTCTGCATTGAGACAGAAATCATGTTCAGTTGGTAAAGGAAACAAGAAAGACACAATAGGGTCCCATGAATGGCATTTGTTAGGAGAAAATCCAAGATTTTATCCCCATCACTTTTTTGTTTCCATGCACAAATATTTGTTTTCTTATCCTCAACACATATGTACAACTATGCACTCCTATCAAGAAGGGAAACACCACAAATTTGGCTCTTTTTTTATGGCATTTGAAATTTGAAAAAATAAAAAACATTGATTTTGGTTCTTTTGAGATTTTGAGGAGGGGACCAACGTAACGTCCTAAGCTACTTGTCCCCGCTAAATATTTTTAGCATCCTAATATTCTTTATCTCAATTACCAGCTCACTTTAAGTGGTGCACCTTAAAATATGGTTTTAATTTGTCTATCGTACATGGAGTAATTAAAACTCTTTAAGAAGGAAAATGTTTTTGTAGACATTAAAATTTTGTGGGACTCTACAAGATGTGTTTCATTCGAATTGGGTGCGTTCCATTCGAATTGGGACTCTAGAAGGTGTGTTCAATTCAAATTAGGATTCTTGGAGGCTACTGAACCTTAAACCCTAGTTCACGCCCATATAAAGGGTACGAAATTCCCTTAAAAGGCATCTCAAAATATCCCATAAACTCTTGGGTATTTTTAAAGATCAAGATCTCGAATATTCCACAAATTGATGTAATATTCATATAGAGATCAAATCTAAATCATCCTAGTTCGAGAAATACGCCACTAACGGCCTTCGAATCATGGATAAATCTATCAAGGGAGGAACAAAATTGTACCCGCAATATTTATCAATAAAATCACGTTTTTTCATATTTTATTTGTGATTGTAATTTATTTTCTGTCATTTTAAAATTTGTTGCAAACAGTTTTCTTGAATGATGGTGTTATCAGGAAAATTAGTGAGTTTGATATGTAACCAAAAGATACTCTATTATCTTAAAACAGAGTATATATAATTTAGACAAATAGTATTGGAGGTGGGGTCAGGGGTGAAGGATGTTGGAGAGTTGGAATTACACAATCAATGTTGAAGCAATTTGTGAAACATGTTTTCCCTACTTTCGCTGAAGAAGTTATTTTCCTTATTTTTAAGAAATTTATGTTCTAGAGGATATGTTTTTCAAATTTTTGATAAACCAAACATAAATAATCAAAAAACATTTTCCACACCCTTAAATCCAAATGAACTATATTGCTTTTTAGAAAGCATTAGGTTGGAATTCAGAGTATCTACTTTATCAAAGTAATTCTGATTTGTGTAATTGCCATGTGCTTAATATGTTCCAGCAAGATGAAAGTTGCTTTGGACTTTTCTAAGTTGTAGGCAAAGCGGTTTCGTATGCGTAAATCGTAATCCATATATTATAATAAAGTTGGATATGAAAACGTTGATGTGGCGCTCTCTAAAGGCTTGATTCTTATTTATCTTTTTCTGTGATTTTTTTCGGCACTTTTCTCTTATTTCTTTCAATTATTTTATTTTCATACCTCTTCACTTGCATAAAATTTACTCTTAATAAATATTAATAATGTTCATAACTCCTAACCTTTCATAACCCTCAAATAATTTAATATACAAATTTATGACATCTTAAAATCACACTTATAAAAACCTATTTTGAGACATATTTGATGATTATTTTTTTTACATGTTTCCTTATTCTTCATCTTTTATCTCTTTTGTTGATTAATTTTTGTCTTCTTTGATCTGATTTTGCAGGAGAGTGATCTATAATGAAGATTGTTAGACATTTTTGTGCAGTTCGATTTTACAAGGTAAAACTATTTGATGTGCCTAATATAATTCACTTTTTCTCTGTTGCAACTATACATTCAATATTATTATTTTTAAATTCATGATAATATGAATCGCGAATTTTTTTAGAAAAAATTGTTTGATTTTTTCTCTTTGTAGTTTATAGCGATTTTTTTTCTTCTTTTTGTAGTTTTTGGAGCCTTAGGTTATGTTAAGTTGATAACAAGATCCTTCTTTTATCTTTGACTCATAATTAAATATTTTTTAAAGTTTTTATTTGATTAGTTAACTTCATTTTTATATTTTTTGTTGTTATTGTTGTTGTAAGGTTAACTTACTTTGTTTTCATGTCAGGATATTTTTGAAAATAGAAGCTGAAAAGAAAGTCAACACATGCATGTATGCAAATCAATAAAGCATGTATATATAATTTTGTAGTCATGTAAATCAACTTTTAATAACTATTATGATAGAACATGAGAATGTAAAGTTAATTCATAATTTTTAAATAATTGTATAATTTATAAAAAGATGTTTATTGATATGAAACTTTGTAGTCTTCATATTTTAAGTTTTTTTATTTTATTATTATTAATATTAGAAGTTTTGAAGTTTTTGAGATTTTCAGAGATCACTATTACAATCTGTTTGGTCAGAAATTGAAATACAAAAGTATTTGTTTAGGATAAAAATGATTTAGTAAAGTTGTTCTCTCTCAATCTACTTTCTTTACCAACATAAAAATTATTTAGATAAAAGAAAAGTGGTGTAGCACATGGCCAAGAATCTTAATTATCTTTTTTTTTCCTCATTTTATTTTTGACAATCTTTCTGTTTATTTATTTCTTATTATTGTACAAAAATGAATGTATCAATTACTACTCCTTCATTATTCATATTTTTTAATATAAAATTTAAGTATCTTTAATTTCCATACTTAAATGATTTTTGATGATCATAACTCTTAAATTTTATTAATTATTATGTTCATGATATCATTTGATATTTCATATTGTTGTCCTATAAATAGAGGCAGTATAAAAAAAAATTATTAAAAAATTTATGTTAAAAGTGTTATATAAATTAATTTTCTTCTTAACAACATAAATGGGTGTAAATAAGGATAATCAGAGTCATATTTTTTTAATATATTTTTTTACCATAATAAATGTGAATATATGATTAATGTGTATTAAATATATTATTATTGAAAGCAAATAAAAATTTATTTTATTTGTTCTACATCAAAGAAGGAGTTATCCTTTGGAGAGTTATTACTCCAATTTATTTATAATAATTACCACAATAATATTTTAATAATAGAAATAATTGTATTTATGTTGTCAAACTTTTTATTGTCCTATCCTCAACATTGCAGAGACACGTATTATTTTAAAAAATCATTTCTTTGTCGCTCTTTAATAATCTCTATACAATTGGATTAGGTAAGTACCACACCAAGTCACTAAATAATATCATGACTTATTTTTTATATCTCATTTTACGTTGTGTGTTTAACTTTTTTTTTATTATTGTAAAAATATAACTTCAATCGTAATCACTATCGCAAATTAATTCTCTCTTCTCACAATGCCTCTACAAGAATGAGAGTTTAAATACAAAAAAATTAATATTAATAGATTTTACGAGACACAAATTGCATTAGATCAGTGTCGGTACGAACATCAAATATCGAAAAAAAAAATATATATATATATATATCTAACTTTTGAATTTCGTGCATAACTATGTCTGAATATTATACAAGTATTTCTTTCTCACCATGATTTACCACAAATGTATCTTTATTTTTATTTTGTTATTATTGTGTCATTTATACAAAAAGAAAGTCATGTAATTTATGATCGAGTAGGTTTAATATTGTTGATTGAACCAATAATGTTTCTATAAGAATCATTGAATTTAGTATGAAACTATGATAATTAGATTGTCAATTAAATGAAGTTTTTCATATCAACGTTTATATTTTCAACTTTTTTATCAGTATGAAAATTTCTTTTTAGCAATTTTTCTAAATAAGTAATATCAAAATCGTATTTTAATTTGTGTTTCTCTCTTTTATTATATTATTTATTAAAACATTTATCAAATAGTGACATTAATTATTTAAAAATATTTTAAGTTTTTCTTATAACCGCGCGAAGCTCGGACAAGTACACTAGTTAGTTATATAAGTGTAATTGTGCTTGTGTTACACGTACGAGTGAATAAAGAATAACAATAAGATAGTGTATTAGCAAAAATAATGCATGCATTAGCTCTATGTATTAGTAGTCTCTTGTTTGGTATATTTTTTCATGCTATGTTGCATTAGTCATACTCTTTATTGTGTATTGAAGAGTGTTAAAGTCGTACAACATCATCATTTTTTTATTTTTATGCAGAGCTAACATGCTGATGTTGTACGACTTTAACAAAAAGTGTATTACCATGGATATCTAGGTATTAGTAATGCAAATAGATTTAATATGTGCATTAGCATGGTTAATGACCAAATTACCCCTCAAAAATACTTTTACATCTTTTCCATCATAATTGTGGAGGTTATCTTTTTAAATAAATATTTTTATACAATGTATACTATTTTTAATACACCAAACCAAATAATGCATAAGAAATAGTCTATGCATAACTAATACAAGAATTATTAATGCAAGCATTACTAATAGTCTAATACACTCTACCAAACGACTCTTTAGTGGTTATGTCAGGATTTTCACTACGGACTTGTTATCTAGTGTTTATCAAAATTACTTAATTATACATTATAATTTTTCGACGAAAGAGGTTTCAATTTACACCTTTTGAATAAGGGTGGGTTTATAAAATATGCATTGATCTGGTAACATATATGCCAAATCCCATTAAACAACTAACTTAACATGCAGAAATCAAGAACCGTGTCTACTTGAAGTTTGTGTAATATAATTAACACCTACAATCTTTGCTTGTTGGTTTATCATTTTAAGAACGATTAGGAATTGAGTAGGTAACAGTAGCAATTCATGTTTTTAGTAAAAACAACTTCTGGTAATATCGATGATGAGTTAATTTTTTTCGAAATTAGGGGGACCAAAGACATTACTGTTTATTGATGTTTTTAGTTGTCGGGTCATATTGTTTTGTCCAAAAGTGTTAGATTCATTGCATGAACAATAATATGACGTAGAGAGAAAGGAATTGCAGAGTAATATTCAGTCAAGAATGAAATGCCCTGTTTTGTTAAAATGATGACAAAACTAGAGGAAGGACTTGTAGGATTCTCAGTTGGGGACCAAATGACTCTTGTGCAAATATTTTTCTCAAGTCACATCAAGTTCAATATTATGTACAATTTAACACTAGTCCATCATCTACAATGGGGGAAAAAACAGAGTGTCGATTTTAAGCACAGAAATTCTTGTCAAGTATCAGGAGAACAATGAAAATGAAGATGAAATCAACAGATTACCACCTTATACTAGAACAATCTTCCTACAAGTGGGAGTTGGAGAAAATTATTAGTATGAAGGAATCAGTACGACTGTCAAAGAAAGAGTCACTTTTTTAACAGGATAGTTTAAATATATACTTATTAGTTTACGATAAATATAGTCATGTTTTTATTTACATAAAAAAATAGTCAAAAATTATAGAAAGTATACATTGATATGCTTGGAAAAAGTCATAAAAAATATATATTGACTATACAATATAGCTTGCTTATACATATATAGTTTAACTATACATGAAGTACTACACACTGACTATTCAATCTTCGATCAACTCAAAATCACCTCTAAACCGTCCCAAATTTTAGATATGAAATCCTTTTAATGTTTCGAATCTTTTGATAAATAATTCGATCTAATTCACGTTTACGGTAGGTCGATTTTTTCAAGAAGGAGAAGAAGAAGGAGAAGGAGAAGGAGGACGAGGAAGAACAAGGACGAAGATGACGAAGGTCTATAAAAATCTGGCTACTTTTTTTTTCAATTAAAATGATCAATGGTTTTTTTGGGTAATTGTCGCTTTTTTTAAATTAAGAAATTGAAATTAAAAAAGAAAAATGACTTTTTGAAATAATAACGATGTAATTGTCAAAGAAAATGATTGGTTGTACTCTCTTGCTGATCGGATGAACCAATATATTTAGATTATTGTTCAAAGCAAAAATGATTTTATCTTTTGAGAATTTACATTTCAATATTGATAGACCTCCATTAGAGTAAATATTTATCCGTATTATTTAAGTGTTCATACCAAACTAATTATCTGAACCTTAATTAATTAGTACGAAATAAGGTAGAAATACATATTACTCAACTTTATTTAAATTCTGATAATGTATAATATTTTGTACATTAATGGTGCTTAAAACTTAAACTCTAGAAATATATGTATATCAAAAACACACATATTATATTTATTTATGAAAACTCAAACTTAAACACCAGAGTAAGCTTTTACCTCTCCACAATAACTACTTATTATATCTTCCTGTCATTTTGCCATTTAGTCCAACACTTAGAACAAATATCTTATTTTCAATTCGAATTTGGTCAAAGAAGTAGAAATTGAAGAAGAAGAATTAATAAGTAGAATAAGATAAAAGTGTATGAACAAATTGTTATAGCTCCCCTTTGCATCATTTATTGTAGAATGAGGTAAAGATCATTTTTGACATTTTAAAATTTCATTTAATTTGATTTTAGCGGTTATTTTACAATTAAGGAATACTGATTTAAAAGATAAAAAAGGTATGATTTCGAAATTAAAAAAGATTAAGGGGTACAAGTCGGATTTAATAATAAAGTAAATAAATAAATTATACGAACATGTTATGACAACTCCTAAATTATATTAATTTAGGTAACAAGTTAATCAAATCTCCTCCGCTCTTTCCATCATTGTCACTTATATTTTACAAACCCATTTTATTTTTATAAAATTAGTAAAACAAAAAACAGAAGTAAAATGAAAAAAATAATGTCAGATAAAAAAAATTAAGGAAAAAACACAAGTTATATGGGAAAAAATAAAATTAAAAGTGAATTTGAACCCAAAAGAAAAAAGAAAAAACAACATTACAAGTGATTCTGAACCGAAAAGAAAATTTAAAGAAATAATGTCAGGAAAAGTGGGAAACATAAATCAAATAGGAAAAAAATAATATTAATTTTAAAAAATAATGTCAGGAAAAGTGGGAAACAGAAATAAAATAAAAAATAGTAATGTCAGAAGTGGGATTTGAACCCACGCCCTCTTACGAAGACCAGAACTTGAGTCTGGCGCCTTAGACCACTCGGCCATCCTGACTTGTTATTTATAGTTCAATAAATTATTTAATTATTTTGTATTTTTTGTCTTCGGCCCTTCTTATATTTTGAGGCATGAAATTAAGAAGGCGCCAATCAGAAACCAGTTTTTGCTACCTGAAATCATCGATTCACATCTGCTAGGGTTTAACACTTTCTGAGTGGAAGATGCAGGTATTTGAATTTAATTACTGTTCAATTTTCTAATATTTTTAGCTGATTTTAATTTCTCGGAATCAATTTTTAGTACCCGATGAATCCACCGGGGCCACCACCATTCGGACGACCGTTACCTCCGCCATTACCTGCTTTTCCACCGGCGTCAAGTGCTTTCTGGAATAGCTCCACCAATGTGGTTGATCACCTCAAAAACTTACACCACACCGTGAATCTGGCAACAGCTTTGTAAGTAGCAGAAAGCTTTGAACTTTGAATGATGAAACACTATTATATGTACATTATTGAATGTGAATTTGTATGTGTTGCTCTATAGATCTTTCTGGGTTTTGAGTAGTCAGAAGGAGCTGGAAATGATACTCAGTTAAATTGTTTCCAGAAATAGAGAAGTTGTCATTTATGTTTGGAATAGATTAAAAAGGAAATAGTGTTACATAAAACATAACTGAGGGAGTAACAACAACAACATACCTAGTGCAATCCTGCGAGCGGAGTTTGGGGAGAGTAGGATGTATGCAATAGAGGGAGTAATAAAGGTGAAAAGTATGGTGACAGTTCGGAAATGGTGCTAAAACTTTGATCTAGAAGCACCTATTATTTGCATTGGTTGAATGCAAATTTGATACCACCAGGGGGGTGGGAAGATAGTAGAGGTCCTCCCTCTACTCTTAACCTAAGTCTCAGAGTTTGAGCACAATGTGTTACCCTCTTGTTTTAATGGGGTTTCCCTTATAAATAGGTATAGTCACGTCAATGGATTTTTTATATGGAGGATGCTTGAGGGGGAAAAGAATGCAACTTGATAGTGTTCGTGTTTAGGTCTTCTAGGTGTTTTACTTTTGATTATTTTAAGCAGTTAATAAGAATTGGTACTTTTTTTTAAAAAAAAAAGAAGGTTTCATAGACTTGGTAATGTTAATTAGGGTGGAAGATAAGAAAGAAAATCTGAGGAAAGTTCGGATGATGGGGCTAAAGTTTGATTCAGAAACACAACGATGTATGAATTGTTGAATACTAATTTGAAAGTTTCTGTATTTTGGTCTTCTCGGTTTTTGGTTTAGCAGACAAAAAAGAGATGGAATGTTTTAGCTAGGGTGAAAGATTAAAAAATCTGAAAGGGGTTCAGAAAATGGTGCTCGTAGCAACTTTATTGTGTAACTAAAGCTTAGAACTTCGAATCAGTAGTATATGCATTATTGTATATGAATATGATAGTTTATGTGCTCCTGTTTATCTTTTGGGTTTTTGAATTTTGAAATTTGTGCAGGAAGAAGGAGTTGGAAATGTTAATTAGGTTGAAAGACAAAAAAGAAAATTCTGAGGAGGGTTCAGAAAATGGGGCTAGTGCAGGCTCTGTTGATAGTTGTGTGAAGTTTATGGAGCATTCTAGGATCAATATGGAAAGCCAAGAATCGTTGTCTTTGGAAGCGGCTAATGCTTTAATGTCAAAATTGAGAGCTCAGTTGGAACCTTTTAGAGTTATCACAGATGAGATGGCCCCATGGGAAGAAAAATCTGCAACTGTTGGATTAGCAAATAAAATGCACAAGTACAAAAGGAACAAACTTTGGCGAAAGAGGAAGAGGAAACACGTTGCAGAAAAGCTAGCAAAGGTGCTATAAACCCATTTTACTGCATTCCCTTCTTTTGTGTCTTCTATATTTTTGGAATTTTAATCTCAAAGGTGTTTGTGACTTTCTGTTATCCGTTTTAGCATTCTGATTTCTGATGTCACACTTATCATTAGGAGCGAGAGCAATATGACCAAATTGATATGGAAGCTGATGAATGGAGGGCCAGAGAGATAGCCAAGGATATTGCAAAACGCAAGGTATTAATACTGAAACTGCATAGTATTAACTGCTATGAAGTACTGGTTTAGAATTTCCATCCTGTTATAGAAAAAGTAAAGGTGGCCCTCTGTGTTGGCTTGTACTGCCTGGGTTTGAATACTTGTGAAAACTTCTCATCATTAGACCAAAAAAATTAAAGGAAAAAGAAATGGAGAAAGAGAACAATAAATAGACAGATTGAAGATTCTTAGACAACAAATGTATCCCTACAATTTATGACACGTCTATTGTTTACCTTCATCTATTCTCTTTTCTTCTGTATTGCTCAGTAACTTATGTTGTATCCGCAGGTTGAAAAGATGAAGGAAATAGCAAAGCTAAAGGCAAAAGAGGAGAAAAAGAGACTAGAATCTGAGGTGAGAATGATGGTTGCTTATTCATGCAACTGGACATGATTGTTGAAGTTCCCAAAGCTTTTCCACAACCAATGTAGCAATTTCTTAAGGATTAGAAACTTCTGAGGGTTTTGACATGGTGTGGCACGATTTTTATCATCCAGTTCAGTGTTTCATGTGGTTGAGTTTTGCTCCTGCTCCTCTTCCAGTAAACAAATTCTGCCAGACAACCCTTGGAGACAGATATATATAGAAAGTGTGCAGTGAGGGTACTTGTAAATCATTAGGTAACCTAGCTCGACCCAAGCAATGCCCAAAAGTCCCATGCCTTTCTTGGTTGGACCAACCTAACCGTCACTCCCAAAAAGAAAAGAAAAAAAAGTTCCTTTTCAATACCACAAGATATGTGAGGTTGGTTTATGGTTTATTTGAGATGACAACCAAGTAATATACAGTAATATTGCATGCCCTTTATTTCTGGGTATAATGATGTTGAGTCACTTCTATTTTTGCTTTCAGCTTGAGCTGGCATTGATAGTAGAGAAATTGCAAGAATTACGTTCCATCAGGGTTCAGAAATTGAAGAAGCAAGGTAAATATCCTAATGATGTTGATATGTCTTTGTGTTTCCTTTAGTTTATCTAACTTGTTTGATCCTTTTCCTTTTGAATTTATTATTTTTACTCTGTTTCTAGTGGGACACTTTATGTTTGTGGTTGAAATCTGCACCTAAGTAAAAGCATGCAGTGTTCTGCATGGATTGTTGAAACAGTTTGTAATGAATGAGTATTTTCTTATTCGTTAACTATGAGATGCTCAATAGGAAAATGAATTTGGTGAAAGAATCAGTAGTTTCCCCCTTGGGATTGTAATTTCTTTCTTAATGCTGCGACTGTGTGTGTATCATTTGGCAGCTTCCTCTTTTGCTTCATGAGTTCTGTGGAGAATTTAACCCAAATATGCAGTTAATGTGTCTTCAGTATGTAACTATTTTTATATGCTGATCTTTTAGCATCGATACTCAGAGAGTGAGTGTTACTGCTGTTTTTCTATAAACCTGTAAACATTTGACTTTACGGGATGACAGAGTAGAAATCCTTGTGAAAGATACTTTCACTGTCTTTTACCCTCAGTCTTGTCTATCCCCTTTGGCCCCAAAGACATGCCTTCTTCAGTCTTAATTTCTAACATCTTGTTTATACTTGAATAGGTCACTTTCTCCCTGAGGAGGATGACAAGTTTCTAGAAAAAGTAAGAGCTGCAGTTGAGGAAGAAGAGCGGCAGGCAAAGGCAGCAGCTGATACAGCTGCTGCTAAGGATGCAATTGCAACTGCTGAGGTATCCAGGAAAACAATTCAAAGTCAAAGACCAGAGCCTGGTGAGCTGCATGCTAATACTGGTGATGATAAAATAAATCCAGACCAAATGACTGTGGATAAAGATAAATCAGGTCCTACACCTGTCAATGAGTTGGAAAAGGTTGGATCTAAAGGGCTAGGCTCAGCCAGCTTACATGATTCTGTGGCAAATCTACCAATGGAATTTTATCACTATTACTATGGCAGTAATCATGATTTGGGAACACTTATAGAGGTGAGTTTGGCTATTGTCTTGTTAATTCTTTACTCTGCAGTAGATTTGCATTTCTCTATCATTGTGATTGAAGACCCATTCTGTTCTTTCTATGTCCATTATGAGTTGTTTTTGCAAGAAGAAATGTCAAAGTTGATTATGCTTGACTTGAAACCTTTTCTTTCTTCTATGCAGGTAAGAAGAACATGGGATGCATACATCAGACCTGGAGGAAGGTAAATATATTTTGCTAAATCCTGCTAGTATCCCTTTTTGGTTAGTCCACAAAAGCAAAAGTTGCATTAGTCATTTCCTTATTCACCAAGGTTTTCACTAACACAGAAAGAACAAGCAGCAGACGTAAGAGGAAAAAAGGTTGAAAAGGAACATCTCATGACTACATTTGTTGGTCAGATGGACATCTAGTGTAGCTTCATTCATTAATAGTCATTATTCTCTCGATGCTTACATCAATCAGTCCTTAACTCCTTCTCAAAAAAATATATCAATCACATTTTTAACACTGTTAATATTCTTGCCTAGATATCATACCCTTATTACCACTACACTAGTTTTAAGATTTTGGCAGTTCACTCAAGCATGTGATTTAACATTTTTAACTCACAGCCACTAAAAGTAAAATAATGAGGTTGGAAGATCATATCAAAGAATCATTTCAATGTCATAATCAAAGTATAACTAGGATTTGTTCTTGGAATCGGCTGTGGTAATAGAATCCAATCGTGCAGTAATTCAGCTGAAGGTCCAGCTTGATACAACTAGTTGTGATTGGCTCTCACTGCTTTTGAATTGTTGAAAGTATGCCCTTTTGCATTCAAAATGTGAAGTCATAACTATTCGGCCACTGATAAAGAAATGTCATTGCTATTTACCCTTTAATGTCTTCTGCGCGAACTATGTTCTCCTTTTAATCATTATTCTCTTTGGAGTCACTTTCTTTAATCTAACAAAATGTAATTCTTTCCAATTTTTCATGACAAATTATGTCTGCATATGACAAATATCAGGTATATCTAACACCCACCCACCCCTTAATCTTTGTGTGTTGATGCAGCCGAATACCTGGGCACTGGGTCCAGCCACCACCTCCAGCAGATGAGATATGGGCATCCTACCTGGCGAAGCCTAAATGACATTTTTATAGGTGGTTTCCTAGTGCCTAAGCATCACCTTTGCAGATTGTCTCGTTTGCTCCTACTAAATGATTCGTGATCTTTCAGCACTGCGCCTTTGATGCTTGTGGAGGACATCAGGACACGGACAAAAAGGCCTGTACCTAATTTCTCTCTCTCCCCCCGCATTGTGATCAACAGAACTCCAAGGCAAACATGAGGGACTGACTTTGTCCTGAAACAAGGTTGATTTAAGTGCAATACTGTACAAGGAAGACATAGCTAATATCTAGGAGACCAGGCATGCCATTTATGGACTTCCCAAGGGGATCAAATAGCAGGAGCTGATATTGCGATAGTAGCTACCATATTGATGAATTATTGCCTCGCAAGTCTCACACTCATCAATATCAGGCTTTTGTTGATGTGTATCGCAACCCATTGGGAGCGAAGCTAGATATAAGTAAGGGGGTTCAAATAAATTTCTACAAACAGTTGAATCCCTTTGACCCAAGTACAAACTTAGGGTTCTTTGGTAGGATGTATAAGAATAATGCTAAATAAAGTGTATTAGTAATGCTTGCATTAATTTACATAGATTATTTCTTATGCATTGTTTTGTTTTGGTATATTAAAAATAGCACGCATTGTATAAAAAATATTTTCAAAATGTCAATATTTTAGTATTATGCATGAATTACTTATTTATAGACAATTTAAATTTTTAGCTTTGCCATTATTTTATAGGTTTTCAAAATGTCAATATTTTAGTATTTAACAGGACTCTTTAGCCATATTTTTAATATTTATTTAAAATGTCAATATTTGAATTTGTTATATCTGATTATATAGTTTTCTTAATTTGAAAGAATACAATTATTTAATAACAGAATAGAGATAATATTTTTAAAAAAAGAAGAATTTCTCATCCGTTACAATTTCAAATAGAAAACGACGTGGCTCTACTTTCATTGTTTCTCAAATTTCCAATATCGAATTTTCTCCCCATTGTTTCTCAAATTTCATTCGGAAAATATTGAAATAATAGAATAAGATTTCGTTGACAAATAACTTTGGACTGCAAATTCCCACTGATGCTAGAGTAGCTAAAATGGGAATCACTATTAAAACTACTTGTTGTTGCTGTAGGATTTCTACTATTGAATCTACTGACCATCTTTTTTGCAGGGGAATTTATGCTCAAGATGTCTGGAAAGTCATTTGTGATTCATTTGGAATCCCTTTCAAGAACATACCTCTCAGACAACTCTTAATCAATTGGTGGAGACAAAAGACTTCTAATCCAGTGTGTAGTATCATTGTCAAATGTCTCCCTGCTCTTACCATATGGGAGATCTGGAAATCAAGATGTGAGGCCAAATTCATCATAGCTTTCTCATTGGTATGAGGACAAGGCAGCAACTGGGCAGAAGCAGTAGCTTTACTCTTTGGAATGTCTTGTTGCAGAAATAATGGGTACCAAAATGTGCAGGCAGAGAGTGATTCCAAGTTATTGGTGGATTGCGTCAAGAAGAAGGCCAATATCAAATGAAAGTCAAAAGGCTGCAGGACTTATTCAATCAAAGTGAATACTCTATAACACATTGCTATAAGGAGATTAATCAAGTGGCTGACAAGCTAGCTTCTCTTAGTCACAACTACAACACCAACATTTTATACTCTTAACAATGGTGAACTCCCCTCCCAAATCAAAGGGCTTAGGTAGATCACCCCTATATTCCACATGTAGGGAAGAATTGGGTTGTATGTCTCTCTCAAATCAACTGTGTTTGGGAAGATGAATAAAATTGTTTGTTTGTTTCAAAAAACAAATTGAACTTTAAGATAATCATTAATTTGTTTGAAAGTTTTGATATGAATTTTATTTTATTTTTCTGGGTAATTATATTTTTTTTGGAAGACGAGGCAAAGTTTTTTTTATACACAAATGAATACGAATTCGAATTTAGATTTGGTGAACAAAAAATTGAAAAAAAGGAACATAGCAGACGAAGAAGAAAGAGAGAGTCATAGAAGAAAGTTGCAAAAATTGTATACATATTAATTTTTGTTTGTTAATTGTTTTTCTTTGAAAAAATTAACTAACTAATCACAATCTCTAACATAATTATTAAAAACATCTATATTTAAAATAATTATTAAAAATATCAATATTTTAGCAAACAATTAGAAATTAACTTAAATACACTTTATTTACTAAATATTGACATATTGACATTTTTAATAATTATTTTAAAGTATAGATATTTTAATAATTATATTAGAGATTTTGACTAGTAAGCTCTATTTAAATCTCCTTCAACCTTGAACCTTGCACATATTATTAATAATCAATTTCATAACATCAACCTAGAGGCCGATTGGACTAACATTTGCTTATCCCTCAACAGTCCATCAGCCACAAAAAGATCACTATCGTTAAATGGAGGAAGCCATTGCCGTTCTTTATGAAACTCAACACGGACGGCGGTTGCAGACAAGATTCTTGCGGAACTGGAGGAATCATCAGAAACCACAATGGAGACTTAATATGTGCATTCACTAAACCATTAGGTGAAGGCACTACCATATGGGCAAAGGCCTCAGCCCTCCTTTTTGGCATCAAATGGTGCGTTGACAATGGTTTCACCCACATCATGACAGAAAGCGACTCCAAAATGATGGTCAATTATGTGAATGTGAACAACACTATCCCCAGGAAGATTAGTCAAAGAGTTGGTGAATGCTTATCTATTTCAAATACTTCAGTAGTTCACCGTTACAGAGAATCCAACAAGGGCTGATAGAGTGGCGCCTACATGAGCCACACGATGAATCAGAGGACTCATCAATGTGGACAAATGGGAACTAGCGGCCTTTCACACATCCAGGAAGAGAAACAATGAACTATCCTTTGATCCGCCTTAAAGAGCAAAGTTCATCATGTATATGTGTGGCAAAACTTATATCATTTATAAATATGTAAAGTGTGTTGTTTCATGTCACTTGCTTAGGTCAATTTGTTTAAAAGAAACTAAAACAATAACAAAAGTAGTTCAATTTGCTTACAGACTTGATGACTTTGATTTTTGAAATTGCTGAGTTAACAATTGGTATCAGAAAATGATAGATTTCAAACATAATAAACAGCATCCTTCCTTCATTAGAAATGTCAAATATCTCTTAGCTAATGCACAATTTGTTTGTAAGATAGCTATGATTTTTCTTCGTGATATTACTGTCTGGATTCCTCTCATTGAGATTACCATTCTTTTTAGCTGAAAGAAACTGTTGCGAAGTCGTTTATTTATATAAATGAACTACATGTTGATAAATGCAGTATTTGATTCGATCCATTGCGCAGGACATAATAGACAGCGAAGGAGTGAGACTTCAAAAGCAAGTATGCAAATGAAAAGTAGAAAATAGAGATAAAGAAAGTACAAATTTAGCCAAGGGTTCAAGAAGCACCAAAATGGAAAATTTGGAGCTTCCTACGATTCGGCAAATGTTTAATCTGCGAAGGTATTGTTTATAGTGTTAGAGAGGTCTCGTTCAAGAGTTTTTACCCTCTCCGCTGGGTACCTTCGCTTTCATCTACTTCTTTTAAATAAAAAAATCAAATGTCAGAAATCAGATCCGATTATGATGCAGTCCGAACCAGAATGATTCAGGCTCCGAGATCTGGATTCAGAAATCGATATCCGAAAGCAAACTTGGCCGAATGCGCATTGTGTTTTAGCGCTTCGTCCATAGGACCTTCGATGAATATCAAAACTCAGCAATCAAATTAGGAATTTTTTTTACTGAAAATATAAATAGCTGTTTAATCGAACTAAACAAAAGAGAAGATCTGCTCAGGGAATACGAACCATTGAAGATAGAACCTCATCTTGCGGAGATGAAAAACATCACCGCAATCCGATAATTTCTTCGTTTCTCTTCATAGCAGCAGCAAGATATTCAAGTAAGTACAAACAAAAATACTACAGCTATTGAAAATACAGGGCGGCCACTGCTAATGCTGCCGGCTAAGGCACGGCCGCCAACTTAACCCTAGGGTTTTGACGCTTCCACGATGATAAAAATTGTTATGGGTACCTCGCGCTTTATATAAAGCCGTGCTGCGTTGCCACTAACCCTGTAAATGTGAAGAATATTCAATTTGACCCATGAGGTTTTCTTAATTCTTAATGGGAAGGCCTCTTTAACTTACTCAAGTTTACAAGAGCCCTTTGCTTGTTTGTTTGAAATTATCAACAAATGACTATAAATAAAAACTTATAAATTACAATGAAGTGTTAGAATTAGAATGATAGAAATGTTCATCTTTAACACAAGTTATATCACAATGTACTATGGAGTTGGCTAAAATATCTACCTTGTATGAACATACTTATAAATTCATGTCAAGATTAGATGCGTAGTTTAATTGTTATTTTGTTTATTTTAATTTATGTGATATAATTTAATTAGATATGAAATTTAAAAATATGGGGAAATTTTGCCATGTTTCAAAATTACTCTTAAAATAAATAGATTTTTAAATAGAAGATAACACATTTATGATCTTTTGTCAAATAAGTGAAATCCAACATATGGATGAAATATTGATAGTGTAAGTAAATGTCTCATATAGATTGGAATAAAAAATAGTAGTAGTTTTTAAGGTTGTATACATATTGACATGGGCGAACCAGGTGTCAAGCGACACCCTTGCCGCCTTGCGTAAAAAATTACATTATATATATATATTATTATTGACACCTCTTGACACAGACTTAAAGATTTAATTTAGTGATTAAGGTGTTGTAAAAATTCTTTGAGATCATGTGTTCTAATCCTATTAGCCTCAGAGTCCTAACTATTTGGATACAATGATTTTGTGATAAGCTTAAAATAAAAATGATGTAATTTACAAGTAAAGAACTTAAAATAAAAATGATATTGTTATTGACAAGTAAAAATGATATGGTATATTAACAAGTAAAGTTAGCTCTAGTAGCCACCTTCAAACCTAGCTAATAGATTAAAAGTTCAAGTCACACCGAATAATAAGTAAATTGATTCGTTTGATAAGCTAGTGAAAAAAAGGGATAATTCAAACTTATATTACATATTTATATTTTATAGTTTCCCTACAACATTTAATATGTTGATACTTGATAACTTTATTAGAGTGTTTGAGTAATTAAATTTTGCTTTTGTTCAAAATTAACAAAATTAAATATTTTTCATTTAGCTATGTATGGCTTACACTTTTAAATTTTCGGTACAATCATATTTTTTATAATAAGAAAATATAAGCCTATAGTACAACACACTTTTTAAAAACGTTGACATTGTTAGTGATAGAGGAGAAGCATTGACAATGTTAGTGATGGAGAAGGAAATGCTAGTGACCGGAGAAGAATGGAAGGGGTAACGAATGAGTTGGGGTGATGCGTTGACATATCATATGGTGTACATCTTATTAAAATATCATTATTATATGAAATTTGATTAGTAAAAGGATAACGTTGACAATTTTTTCTATAAAAAATGTAGCAAAACAAAAACATATAAATGAAAAATATTAATAAGACAATTTATTGGCTAGATGAACTTTTACCTAATATAAGCATTCAAATCCCTAATTTATAATATGCCCTTTCCATCACCCAATTAAATAAAAAAAAAAAAAAAAGAGGGAATAAAAACCTATGAAAAAAGAAACTGCGGGTTTGCATCTGACCCGTAATTAATTAATTAAAAGCACGCATGAAAATGAAATAAAAAAACTTGAGTGTGATTTCTTATTTTTCAGATCTACCCTATAAACTCTCAATAAATGTAAATTGGACCACATTTGATCTTCCATTAAAATTTGTAACAGAAAGATCTTCGCCAACCCCTAAATCCTATCATTCAGATTATTGCTCGAGCTTATTCGAACACAAATTTGTGCATTTAGGTTGAAAGATGTGGAGTTCAATCGAGAATTTGAAGGAGAATCTCAATAGGATCGCTCTTGAAATTCACGACGAGGACGATGAAGATGAAGAAGAGCTTTCGATTTACAATTCAGATGATCGTTCCGATAGTAATTCAGCATCTAATCGGAGAATTTCTAGGAATTTCAGTCGTTCAAAGACACCGACATATCATTCACCAATTGCCAATGGTTTCGATTCTGCTAATAATCCGGAGGTATTTTTGAGAATCTATAATTACTTAGTATTCTAATGAAACTGACCTAATTAGAAAGAAATTGATAAAATAAAATAAAATATAGTCACATAGCCGATCCCAACTAATTAGGGATTAAGGTGTAGTTGATTGAGTGTCAGGTCGATGCTTATTGTTATGCTGTCTTTGCTAATTATGTAAAATGCTTCACTTTAGTTAGATAAAGGGGAAAAGGGATCCACTTTCTTGTTGGTGTTTGTCTGATAACCCAGATATTTGTTGTTTCCAACTTGTAAACTTGGTGGATAATGGGCGGCCCTCTACCCTTCTCCACTGGAATACTAGACTTGGTTAATGTAGGATTCGAACTTGTGGCGAGCGTCTACCACACTTTCCACTCCGTATTATCTGGAAAGGGTTTAGTTATTTACATTTCGTTTGCATGGTTGTTATATATTATTCATAATGTATTCTATTGTATTGTGTTATATGGGTCATACTGTATTGTTTTAATGAATACAATGTTTGGATAGATTGTATCGCTATCTGTTATTACATAATCTTACCTACAACAAAAGTTGAGTACAAGGTAGAACTACTATTTAAGGTAGGGTGAATGATAAAATGAGGAAAAAGGTAAAGACGTGATCACACCAAATCAATCGCTAAAAATGGACTTTTCGTCGTTACCTAATGATGCATTTAACGTTACAATAAAGTTTAAGTAACAATCAAAACAAACATTGTATTTGAACTAATAGCACAATACAATACAATAGGTAACAACCACCCAAACAAATTATAGATTTTTTTTGATAACCACGGTGTCCGGCCAGCTTGAGCGCACCTCCGCTTCGTTTGGATTTGAACTTGTGACCTCACGGTTCTCTACCCACTTCATTGATCACTAGGCTACATCTTTGTGACTTATTTACAGATTGTGTAATGTTGATAATTTTGAGTTTGATTATATTGGCTGAGACTGTCCATGTGAGCTTCACAAAACATAGCTAGTGCGTGAGTTAGGATGGAGGTTGAGAGCTGTAGTAGGTTGACAACCTAATGTAAATATAGTCCAACTGTAATTTTATAAGGATGTCTCTACCTAGGCACGTGCTACCTGAATAATGCGAAATGGCCATAGATGATTCATACAACTAATTTAGTTTTTTTTTTTTTAAAAAAATAGTTTAAAAAGAATTCATACAGTTAAACGCATAACTAATTTGGGATTGAGGTGTAGTTGATTGGTCAATATTTGTGTGCTTGAAAGAGTATTGGGAGTTCCATAGATGAATGTATTGTGCTAAAGTTATGCTCTCAATACACTTCTGTGTTACGTTGATGATTTTCATGTTAGTTAATATGAAAGAAGAGATATATAATATGTTGGTTGGAATGGATTCATTGGCAACAGTAGTGTCTTGGAGGTTGAAAAAGGCTCCACATATCAAGATTTTCTTATTATGTAATTGTAAGGCCTGTTTTGTTTATGTTATTAGGTTGTAATTATTGGATAACTAAAAATAAATTATTGATTAAAAACAATCAATTTCATTAGAGTTTATATTAGCTTTAAAGCTGGATTGCTTTGTCACTTTAGCGATTCTAAGATTGATAAGTTAGCGTGAAACAATGCATACAAAATGTTACAATGATTAAAAATAATCAATTTCATCGGTATAGTAGTCTTATATTAGCTCTAAAGCTGGATTGTTATATGTCACTTCTAAAACTGGTTTAGTATAAACAATTGATGAGCTAGATGAGATAATCAGAGAACTAATTGTGCTATCTTAAGTTGCAATTTAGCTTATATGTCCTAGCTGTTCTTTAAATGCTATTTCATCGGAATTCTTCTTAGTTTTTGATAACCTTCTCTTTCAACATCGTTATTAGTTAATGCAATTGATTGACAAGACATTGTACTCTAGTTGAGAAGGGACAGGGCTGAAACAAATACAATTGTATTAAAAAAAGATTACTTTGTTTGGAATCTAATTTTGTTGTGGCAGATTACCTATGGTTGTTTAAAATTCTTTTTTCCTATTTTTTAAGGTGGCTCATAATTAATTTGGGATGTTTTATTTGTTTTTGTTGCAGATAGAGAAATACAAAACTGAAATTAAGAGACTTAAAGAGTCTGAGGCTGAAATCAAAGCATTATCAGTTAATTATGCTGCTTTATTGAAGGAAAAAGAGGTAAACAAGTTTTTTTTTTCTTTCTTCAGCTTAACATGATATCTTATATAGTAGAAAAAACAAACGCACTTAATGGCCTAATGTCTGAACCATTCAGATTCAGACCTCCATTAAGTGCAAACAAATGAGGCCTAACTATCTCTCACATTGCCATTTCTTGAATTTCCTATTCCTCACACTGAAGGAAGACCTTGGGTAGGCTATTTCTGGTGTTCATTTGAAGAAATAATGAAGAGCTTGTCTGGAAAAGAGAAAGCAGCAGGAAGTTACGTGACTAACAACAGGCTCTATTTGAAGTGGATAAAAAATATAAGGATGTTTTCTAATAAATGAAATACTACAAGGATGTAGTTAAAGTTGGGGTGAGCCAATAGGGATGATCTTGTTAAAAAACACTTGGATGTTCCATAAACATGTGGTTAAAACTTTGTAATTGTGCTACTTTCTCCAAAAACAACAAGTAGAAAAAGAAGAAGCGTCTACGTGACGTGTGTAAAAACATGATTTTCAATTGTCTAGCGACACTTGCCCCATGACTTTTGCTGCACAATTGTCATTATACTTTTACAACTTGAAAAGTCACTTCTGCAGGATCAAGTTTCAAGGTTAAATGAAGAAAATAGTTCATTGAAGCAAAGCCTACAATCAAGTTCCTCTCCGAGTGCATCTAGAAACATGCATAAGGTAGCTATTCCATAAATAAAGCTTTTTCTTTTATTGGTATTTCGTAAATAAAGTTTTTTTTTAATGATTATTTCTGCTGCTTAGTGTTTAATTTTTCAGGATACCCATACATATGATGGATTTTAAGTGATTGTTTATTTATAGTTAGTTGCTGAAAACATTCTTTATGTTACCTTTTACTCTGAAGACAACAATATTGAATGGCCTGAGATAATTGTCTTCTCTATATCCTTAGCGTTCTTATCTCTCCTACCCTTGACCAAAAATATCCTCTTTATTAAAAAAGCTCACCTGATGTTACCTACTAAGGTTTCTATGGAAGTAAATGCACCATTTTTAGAATGGTGCTTAGTGCCAATTATGAGGTGTAACGGTCTATTAGATTTTTATGACACATGTAGTCTGCACCAGTATGTTCAGATGGTGTTAGTTGACCTAGAGAAAGCATATGACAGAGCAAAAGATTATCTGGTGGGTATCAGAGAAGAAAGCAGTCCATGTTAATAATATAACTGGCATAAATGATCCTTATAAAAAAAAAAGGCATAAAGGATATTTATGAAGTAGCAATAACTAGTCTGAGAACAGTAGTAGGAAATATAAAGGAGTTCCCACAACCGTGAGTTTACATCAGGGATCAATGAACCCTTACTTGTTCACCCTAGTTATGAATGAAGGGGCAACTTGTTTCACCCTATATTACCAAAATTATAGTTGCTTGAGTAAAAAAATTATTAAAGGGCTAGACAATAGTTACAAAATATTTTAAAGGAATTTCAAATCTTTTGCCCTAATCTATGATCTATTTAGATGTCTCTTTTCCCCCTCTTCTCCTTTTAGGTCTTACTGTTGTGTGACACAATTATTCTGCTTTCAGTTTCTGTTCAATTTCACATATATATGCTTCAACTCACTGTATTAGGTAGTGACTGATGTTATCTGTTTTTTTAGGGGAGCAGTGATCAATCTCCAAACCGTCAAAGCAAAGCTTTAGCTAATCGTTCCTTTGGAAGCCGAACAAGCAATGGGTTTTCTCCGAAACAGGATGGGCTAAGCAATGGAACCACTTTTGGCAATGAAAAGGTAAATGGGCTACATTAGTCTCTTCCCCCTTATAATGAGCTACTGTTTGGGTCGCCCTTTCATGTGGGTGTTCAGAATAATGTCCATTGTCACCCCAGGGCTTTGATCTATGGTAAGAGTGCAACATGTGATGTGTTGGTTAGGGGCATGTCATGGGTTCAAACCCTACCGCAAACAAAAAACTTGTTAAGTGGAGAAGGGTAGAGGGTTGGGTCCAGTATCTACCGAGGTTTGAACTGTGGGCCACTAGTGGTCAGTGATTTCTTAGTTAAAAAAAATGTCCACTGTAAACAATTAAAAAGAATAACGTTCACTGTTATAATAGGAAGAACTCATTGCTCAGCACAACAGCCTAATTGTGCCATTGTACTGGGACAAAACGTCCCTCATACTGTAGATATTTTCTAAAAGAGATATTTACATACTTTCTGTTTGTTGGCTATTAGTAGCCAAAATTTATGATCTGCTTTTACGCTAACATTCATGTCCACACGAGGGTTAAATATGCATCCTATTTGTTCCACTTAACATCAAGTAGTGAATATTGCTAATTCATATCGTATAAGCTTAGCAAATTACACTAGGTTATATGATTGGGGATAGAGAGAGCAATTTACAAGATTCAACATCCTTTTCTTGTCCCTACATTATGCACTAGTGCTATATAAAAGAGGTTTTGGAAATATAATGAGTAATGACACTCGACCTCTTTTTTTTCCTAGTTATTTTTTTGTCCCTCGTTACCAGATTCTATCTTCGATTAACAAGCTTCACAGAAATTTGTTACTGCTTCTAGGAGCTTGCAGACTTGTTGGAAGAGAAAAATAAATCTCTGTCAGCCATGCAGGCATCTCATGAGCTGCAAATAAAACAATTAGAAATGAAGCTTGATAAAGAACACGCAGAGCTGGCAAATATGCAAATTAGGTTACAAGGTATTTAACTTCTTGTGAGTATCGCTGTTATAATTTTCTAGCAGTTCAATTGATTACGCAGTCTGAAACCACTTCCATTCTTAGAGGAGCAGAATTTGAGCTCGACATTCCAACACAAGCTGAACTCTTTAAAAGCAGACAAGGATAAAGTGAGTGCCATCTTTTGCTTTTAATGTATTGATGCATGTGTCCTTACATCGTATGGTCATAATTTGATAGAATGTTATATTCCAGTCTTCAACTTGTGAAGTTTCCCTCTTTCATTAAGTTCTATATTTTACTGTTTCTTTCGCCAATAGCTGAATACCTTTGTTTGTTAATAGTGCATCATTGATTCCATTTATAAATCAATTTTTTTGGAAAACTCTATTTATTCTGGTGTGGATCGCAGGCTTTTCATTTTTATTTCCATTTGATCCGATCTTGTTGGAGCATATCAGGTCTCTTCACTAATATCTTGGTTTGCTTGGCCTTTGAGTTATTTATCAGCAGTCACTGTACTTGGTAATACAGCCTACCATTTTGAGATGATCCTACATCTCCATCTTGTAATCAGTCTATCAAAGACAATTAGAATTAGTCACCTTGACAATGTACTTTGTTTAAGTTATGTAACTGGAGGCTATTCTCAAAGAGAAACTTATGTTTGTAGGCTGACTATGTACTTCGGCAGAATATACCAATATCTTTTGTCATCTTTGTATCTTCATTCGCTGCGTGAGAAAAGTTTTGGTAGTTCACACTATATCTTCATGCATGACGGCTTGGGCAAGCACATGTGTATCCCAGTTTTCCTGCTTTGCTTAACATTATTGCACTCTTTGCTAAGTTGTGCTGGTTTTGACTTGTCTTTTCTACACGCCTTACCGAATCCAGCTTCTGCTGTCATATTCATATAATTTCCTTTTCTCTCTCTGTACATTGCATCTCAGATGACTGCGGAGATGGCAAAAATCCGTACTGAGCTGTCTCATAAAGTATCTGAATTAAAGCAGTTGCAAATGGAGCTTCATGAAAGAGATAACAAAGAATCAAATGAAGCAAGAGACGGTCTGAGAAGATTGATAGAAACACTGCAAAAAGAAAACAGTAATCTTAAGGTTAGTATTGTGGCATTTACATATTTTGCTTCCATTTATCAGTCTCTTTTCTTTGCGCACTGGCAAATTTTAAGTGATCTTTTAGTTCCTTCATTATCAATATACAACTGGCAAATCTTGATTTTAGACATGCCTTGACATTCTCTCTTGCAGAACGAGAAAGATAAGTTAGAAGCTTCATTGAAAGCAAATGGTGTTTCTTCAGCCGATAGAAGTAACATCGATAGTATAAATGAGGTGGGTTTGTTTTGGTAACCTTTCGAACTCACTTTCAGTTTTTTTGTATAAATTGTCTTCAATACTTCACTGTCTAATTTATTTTTTGTATTGTTTCTTATCTACTATTTTGTTTTAGAAGGTGCATCCTATGGAAGTATTTCCTGAGAAGGAAGAAATGAAGAGGTCTTTGCAAAATTTGGAGAATGAATTGAAGGAAACACGCCGGGGAAGGGACAAAGCACAGCAAGAACTGAAACGTCTTAAGCAGCATTTACTTGAGAAGGTTAACAGTGCATGATGAGTATACTTTTTTTTGAGCTTCAGAGGGGGATCTGGGAGGGTTTTATTGGTTGACATTATCTCTATACAGTATTGTTAATAATAGCAGTTGCAGGAGTGTCTTTGCAGAGTTGGCATTTCTTGTTGAACTCTAGATGTATTGTCGATGTCAGATCATTTTTTTATTCTTATCCTATTTTACATCTATGATTTCGTGCTGTTATAGGATATTAATGTGGATGGAGTATGTCCTTTCATCCGTTTACTGTTTGACTCTTCTGCCCTCAATGGACTTTTTCTTTTCCTGATAAGGTTTGCCCTCATCTGGTCTAGTGACCTCCATGTTAGGTTTCATCATAGTGTATATGTTTCTTGGTTTTCTTCTCCATGTTGATGTATCGATTATCTGCATTTGTGGATGATGATTTAGTCTCTCATTCTATATTCACTTTAGAGAATATACGTGGGTGACATTGGAATAAGCTTTCTGTGGCTAAAGTACAAGATAGTTATTCATGCTGCTGTTCTTGCAGGAAATGGAAGAATCAGAAAAGATGGATGAGGACAGCAAGATTATTGAAGAACTACGTCAAAATAACGAATATCAACGAGCTCAAATATTACAGTTGGAGAAAGCTCTCAAGCAAGCAATTGCAAGTCAAGAAGATGTCAAAACCCTTAATTATAATGAATTAAGGAAGTCAAAGGATACGATCGATGAGCTAAATAAAAGATTAGCCAACTGTTTGAACACAATGGAAGCCCAAAACATTGAAGTCCTTAACCTACAAACTGCTCTTGGCCAATACTACGCTGAGATTGAAGCCAAGGTGAACTCTAATTTACACCAATTCTCTGGGGCTTTGGTATAGTAGTATCTTTCTATTATGCTGCAAAACAAACAGAAAATTCTCAAACCAATTTCTCTTTTTAATTTATGCGTTATTTTTGTATCTACAATTTGATATGTCCAGGAACGGCTTGGAGAAGAATTGGTGATGGCAAAGGAGGAATTACATAAAATATCAGGGATTCTGAAGGTATTATCCATTCTCAATGTGTTCCTAGACGAGAGTAAATTATTATGTCTTAATACATCTATTTGAATGGAAAGATTGGTTATTCGGATCTTTCTAAACTAAGTCTTACAGTAAATTATTATGTCTGAATACATCCATTATGCTTTCATAACTTCCTATAATGTGACATCCCTCAGGACAGCATTTGAACTGAAGATGTGCTTTATCAAACATCTGATAGATATGAATTAAAACTTAAAATGGATGTCTTTTAGCTTATATATTTCATAACTTCCTATAGTTCATAGGGATACCAAGTCCAGCAGAAAATGCATAGAAGCTTTTGTAATTTGTGCATCATTAGAGCTAATTTAAGAGCATATGCTCATTTTCATGACTTCATCCAACCTTCTGGCTCATAGTTTCTATTGCTCTCTTTCTAAACGTGATTTATGCTTCCATCAGGATGCTTACAATAAGTCAGAAACATTAAAGAAGGAGAAGGAAGAGGTGTTGGTGAAACTTTCGGACATGGAAAGAAGACTTTCTGAAGGGAAGGGCCGTATAAGTAAGCTTGAGCAAGACAACGAAAAGCTACGGCGAGCTGTTGAACAGAGCATGACCAGGCTGAATAGGATGTCACTGGATTCTGATAATTATGTCGACAGGTGAGACTTTGTCAAACCATGGAAGGTTGGATATTTTTATCTCTTCTAACATTTGTCTCATGATTCTAACATCAAAATCTATCAGCATGTGTGAGATCTTTGTCAACAATTTCTTTTTTCCTGTTCTAATTTTTGCTGCCGCAGTAAAGATGGAGATGAAAATAAAATAATACTCTTACTGGTATGTAGCAGGTTTGATAACCATGTATTACACCTGTTTTAATAATCATCTTACCTATGAAGATCATGCCTCTGGTTTGAGAATATTATAATAAAAGATTTGCCACTTCTATATAGTTTGGTATGCAGCAACCTATAGTCATTAAACCTTTATTTTTGCTGCAAAACTTAAAGTAGCTAAGTCATACAGAAATAAGATCAACAAGGCAGTAGATGGATGAAGTGCTGTCATATGCATCTATAATCTGATATACTTACTTGTTTAGTAATTTATGAAATTGCCGCTGCAATCTTATGAAGTCACATTGATTTGTCATGTGTTGGCTCATGGAACAATATTTAGATTCTAGGTTCCTCATTACTTTTTTGGCATTCTTCCCATGAACATTCTGGTTGAACCTTTAGATGCTACATCAGACTGTTTCTTTCCACAGTCAAAGAAAACAAGCTCTCTCAGTCCACTTTTTGGTCCTTTTCCTACGTCATCATCTCTCTGCTACTCGGCCAGTAGTGAACTACAGTTGTTGTAACATTGTTTAGTAGTTACCTTACAGTGGTTTGAAATATTTTAAAACACAATTGTGTGATGTGCAGGCGGATTGTGATCAAGTTACTGGTGACCTACTTCCAAAGGAATCACAGCAAAGAGGTATGAATAATCTCTTAACTAGTACGAGGCAGGGGAGGGCTTGGATGAATACTTAACCCATTGGTAGTTATTTGTGCGTTGAAAAGGTCTGACCTGGTCGCAAAAGGAAAGAGTGAAGAAGACAAATCAACCGGAAAACTCATTTTCATCCTAAAGATTCCATCTATCCAGGCATATATTGATAAGGAAAAAAATAAAAATAAGCTAGCACTAAGTTGGTGCTAGTACATTAATATCGTCAGAACCCTCCTATACATAAAAGCAAAAGGAAAGGGTTCTTCTGTACATTTATCCGTATAATGAGTCGATGAAATTTACCGAGCTATTTTCATCTTTGACTTCTTGAAGATCAACCAAAAAGCCAAAAGTCATAAGCATCTAACCTTAATCTTCTGTACAGAATCTGCTTTTCTTTCAAAACATCTTGCATTTCTTTCCTTCCATAATATCCAACAAACAGAAGCTGGTGTGGTTTTCCAAATCTTTCTCATAGGTTTCTATGAGAAAGATTAATGACCAGATCTGACTTGCCACAGGACAGTGAAGGAATAAACGGCTGGATTTTTCTTCATCACTGTTAAACATAAAGCACCTGTTGCATAATGAAAACCCACTCCTCTGTAGTTTGTTCTGAGTCGGGCACGCCTCTTGCGCAACCAACCACATAAAACAACAAACTTTTAGGGGGCCTTGGAGTTCCACACTTGTTTCCATGGCTAGCTAATAGGATTGCTCCCCTCACTGCCAATTGTTTTATAGCACGAATTACCATAAAAGTTGCCATTCTTTTCCCTAGTCCAGAGGTACTATTAGAAACCTCAACATGTAGTGCCACTTTGTTCAAATCCTCCAAAAAGAGAGCCATTCTTGGTACCTCCCAATCGAAACAATTCCTTCTGAAACTAATAGACCAGCTACTACCATTCCAGGTGTCTGAGAAGTTCTGTGTTAGTGGTGAAGTTATATAGGTCCTGATATTATAACTGTAGCAGTGAGTGACCTTTCCAAGACATGCCAAAATCTTGTATTTCTACCATTCCCCACCTTTATCTTCATGTTGGTTTCTAAAGACTGCCACAAACTGCAAATAGTTTCCAGAGGCCTAATCCATGGGAAGAATTAACAGGACCTGTGTTAAAGATTCCATCTAGCCTTGGTAACACTATTTTACAGTTTACTGACCCTGAAATCATTTGAAGTTTTTAATTTAGGTGGGTATAAACGAAGAAGATATGCAACATTTATGTATATCATGGAGGACCTTGAGAGACCTAATTATGAGGAAACACATTATTGGCCCTAGTGGGAGAATTGTTTGATAATAGGAGGAAAGGGTTTCTGTTTGATGCATGTATTTATATCTCAATCTTTTTTAGGTTTTGGATCTTATGGTTCGTATGCTAGGATTCTCTGATGAAGACAAGCAGAGGATAGGCATGGCTCAGCAAGGATCTGGTAAAGGTGTTATCCGGGGTGTCTTTGGTCTCCCTGGCCGACTAGTTGGTGGCATCATGGGTGGAAGTTCAGCACCTTCTACTACGGCATCAGATCAGGTAAATTTCATGTAAATTCCTGTTCCACTGATCATATTGCTTTCTTTTACTTTACGACTCTGCCCTGTCAAGTGGAGATAGTAACCTAGAAAAGTAACTAACAGAAATGACATTGGCCTATTACTTTTCTTTTCTTTGGCTCTAAATTACTCATTCTTCCAATTTATCAACTTCCAGAAAATGATGTATCTTCCATTTGTTTTATTTCTCCATTTTGAATTAGTTGGCAGAAGTTAATTGGACCCACATATACGTTTAAAATCCTGTCAGTGGAACTGTAAAATGAACATGTCTTGCCACTTGCTGTGGTAGAAGGCTGCAAGTCAACTTTTGATGTACTACTATTAGAATGCAATTCTTTGTCTTCCCCTGTAGTCCAGCTTAAGTTGATTTTGATGCATCTTGTAAGCTTTCGTATCATCTCCATGCTACTTTACTTTTTCTTATTTTGATTTATTTTTCATTGAGTTCTCTGTTTCTGTGCATGTGTTCTGAATATTTTACTGTTTGCTGGAGAAATGGGGAGGGGGTGTACATATTGGTTTGGTGAAATATATAGATTTCAAATATATCATCAAATGAGCGTTTAGTTTCTTTGGACATGTTCTTGTTTACTATATAGGTCCAGAAATTTGACATTTGTTGCTTTGCTTCTGGACTGTCATGCAGTCCTTTGCAGATCTCTGGGTTGATTTTCTTCTCAAGGAGAACGAAAGAGAGAAAAGTGAGGCTGCTGAAGCTGGCAATGGAAATACAGGAGATCAAATCAAGGGTGCAGATGCAACCCCAGCGGAACATAGGTCAAATAATGCTGGTGGTTCGTTTGTTTCCCCGAGACCACAATATTCTCCTAAGCACAACCTACCCCCTTTGGCACCAAATTCACGGCAAGTTGTCCTGCCACCTGAGCAATCCGATACCGAGTTCTCAACAGTACCTCTTACCCCATTGGAAACCAATTATGATATTTCAAGACTACCTAGATACTGATAGCATTGCTGTAACTAATAGGAGGTATATATTTTGCTTGTGTTGTATTGCAATTCTTTTGTTCAATCAATTCTTTCCGAAAATGAATACCTTACTCTATGCATTTGTTTGATGTAATCTATATCCTATGGGTGAAGCCGCCAAAGGAAAAAAATAAACAAAAAGAAAAAGATCAATGGAGCATTTGATATTCTGACCTAATATTTTCATGAACAAAATATAACCTGCTTGGGTGCCTTCATCACATGTTGGTTTCTAACTTATCTCGACCAGCATGTGATGAAGGCACCCAAGCAGTAAATGCCTTATATCTTCATTTCTTCATTCACACACACCAGCCCAAATACAGTAATGAAACCACAAACTGGAATCAACCAACTGAACAATAAACAGATCAAATTTGATTCAGGCGGCTATGGATCAACAGGTTGGGCCATCCCAACGTTGATACAAGTGAAAGCAATACAAACAAGTGCAGAAGAACACAATGTAAATTTAGTTGAACTTATACAATGACATCTGGTGAAACTGACGGTCAAATACACACTCACACCTAACAGACTAATCCTCCCAACTGTTTGTTTCTAGATTTATCCCCAGTTAATAAAACCCCAAATATAAGTAAGGATAACACTCAGCCTCATGTAAATACAAGAGAAGTACTATTACATTCTGAAAAGGTAAAGCAGCTACCCAAATCTCTCTAGCAGGAACGAAACACCACCACATCTAATCCTTCTTCTTATCTTTCAGTGGTCCTCGTGGAATTTTACTCAAAACCTTTGCATCAAACACCGCATATTGCTTCTTGATCTCGTGCATTGCTTTCTCGGCTAATGGATCCACTTTATCTTCATATTTCTCATAAAGAACAGGAATTGTGTGGAGGAGCACAAATGCTGCCAAATTGGAAGGAGGATCAACAAAATGAGAACCAGTGACAAAAAGGAAATAAAAGATACATCTATGGAACTTCTGAACTTACATATATAGAACAGTGTCAAAAAGTTGCACCAGCTACCGACAATTGAGAGGATCCACAAACCAGCAATGACCTGGTAACATGGGCAAGTTTTGGTAAGTAAACAAAGGTGAATAAACACCAAAGAAATTTCACATGTTAACTCTTTTGTGCTTCTATCATATAAAGATCGGAAAAGAATTTTATGCTAAAGAAAATGGAAACAAGCACCTTTGGTAACTTATTTCACAACAGACTGATATGATGAACCTTTGGAGTGTTGAATTTGGGAAAACCACAAACATGGTAAAGAGCAATTTAGCCTTCTTATCTGGCATGAATGGAACAGGCTAAAAATCTTGACATTAGACATACTCTAAAACTACATGTACTACTATGTTATCTAATGTCTCTAATGTCTACAACAGAACCTAAATACTGCCAACCAAGTCAGGATCAATACGAGGAGGGGGGAGTTTGCATCCAATGCAGGCCTGCAAGATGGGGGGAAAGCAGACATATATAACGTGAAACCCAAAGGGGGATGAACACCAAACAATCTCCAGAGGTGGATGAAGGAAGGCCTAATGTCACATTAACGGACATCACCAATTACAGGAAACATTCCAATAAACTTCACTCAGGGAAGAGCAGCAGGAATGGGCATACTTACAGCAAGAAACTTCTTCAGTTCTCTCCCTGACGCAATTTCTCTCAGTAGATCAAGAGCACGATTAATTTCGATCCTCAGGGCAGAAGCCACCTGAAGGATGGGGCCCTCTGGAAGGTGGACTTCTGGGATATGAGGAGGTTTTCTGTCAAAATGATAGAACCACATCCTCAGAAGAGTGATCATATAAATTGAAGAAGAAGTTGAACTAAGAACTGGATCAGCTTACTTGTTAATAAAGGTGGTTGCATTTGACCACAAGAACAAGACTGCAAGAGTGATGATCAAAATGTGGCAGATTAAAGTGAGCAGGTGGTACTCAAGCAATTCAAAAAGAACCCAGATAGCAGTTGCTCCACCAAGTACAGTAGCAGATATCTTTTTGTTCCTCCACAAGAATACATCAGCAGCTGCAACAATAAGATGCACATTCAATCAATCACTCAACTATGCCTCAATCACGATTTAATTGGCACCACCAATCAGATACTTATTCAAACAATACTAATATACATGAAAAGCATCCATCTGCTCAACTTAGATCAGACAAAGAACTCATGGTCCCTCAGTTGATCTAAACAAATCCAGATGTAAGAGCAAAAGCTTTTTGTTTGGGTAACCCTTTTTCAAATGACATTTTTTTGTATCTGAAGATACTCCCTAAACTCTAAGCCGTAATTAGCTCCTTCACCACCAATCATTTTAAACCAAATATTCCAATCCTTCAATACATAAATAATCAAACCAAGGATATTAGGTAGCTCTTGCTCTAAACAAACACGTATACAAGCATCATCATAAGTTTAGCAGATCTAAATATTCTTTAAGATACCTCAAGAAGCCTAAACTGTAGTAAAGAGATTCAAGACCTCAACCACCAATCATTTTCTTTTCAAAAAATTCAATCTTAAACCTAAAATACGTAAAATTTGAACTCTTGTTTGCTCAATTGACTTAAAAAAAGCATCTGCACGAGCATGATAATTCATTTGGATCTGAAGATTCATTAAACCCTAAACCTTCATCAATTCCTCAACCACCAGTCACTTCAATTGAAACTCCAATAGTTTAACACAACTATATGGACTTAGATATCCTTCACAGTCCCGGAAAAAAAAAATATCCTTTAAGATCCGCCAAACGCCCAGAACCCGATCGAATTCAGCAACCACCAATCACAGTTGGATCAGAAAAAAAAATTCAATCTTCACAATACAAAAAGGCACATAAGTGTAAAATATTTGAACTCTTGATCGCTCAGTTGCTGTTAAGAAACACGTTTCTGGACCTGAATATTCTTTACGATCCTCACAAAACCCTGAAAACCCTCTCAACCACCAAATCCAGAATTTTCAGTCTATAAACAAATAAACATAGAAAAGCTCAAGTAAGTAGAGAAACAGATAATAGAACCATACGTTTGCCTCCACCGAAAACCTTGTGAACCGGTTTTTCTCTTCCGAACAGCCTCCAAACTTTGTTCTTCAACGTCTCCGTCTCCGTCTCCGGCTCCGCCTCAACCTCCGATTTCACTGCCGGCTTCTTCGTCTCAGTATCTGATTCCGATGACGATGAGGAATCGTCACCATGAAACTTGTCGGCGATCTTCTCCATCAACGATTCCCCTTTAGGATCCGAATTCTCAACGTGCTCGGCCATTTTCTGATTCAGAGCTCCTATTCAATCACGAAAGCAGATATTTTCAAATACAGAGAGTGAATAAGAAACGACTGTATTGCCGAGAAAATTGTGAAAGATTGATATTTATGTTTTTGAAAACGGTGAAGTGAACGAGGAATGTCTGACCCTCAGGCTCGGCTTTCCGAACCTAAATTTAGTTAATTTTGAAATATCCCCTCTCTCTTTTTTCGTCCAAATATAGAAAATAGATTATAGAAATTTGTACTTCAATGATGCATCGTAAAAATAAAAATAATAAATAAAAATTATTAGACCTAAACTTCAATCACAGATTTTAAGATTAAGATTGTTCATTAGCTAATGTGTCAAGAATAAAAAAAACAATTAATTATCTTCTCTCATATAAGTAAACCTTTTGGATTATTATTTTAATATGTCGAGAGTAAAAAACCAATTAATTGTCTTCACCCAAATCTTTTGCATGTACATGTGATATTTATATTAATAAAATTAATTTTGATGTGACTTTGCGTGATGTTTAGTTTGAGTGATAAGTTTATTGAAAATAATTTTCTTATTCTATAAAAATGAAAATAAAATTTATATCTCTTATTCTATAAAAATGAAAAATAATTTTTTTAATATATATCTCATTTATGAGGGGGGAGTGGGCGACTTGTGATGAATGGGGGACACGTGTCGGAGAAAAGTAGGACTTTTGATGATTTGGCGGTGGAGATTGGACTTTAGTAAATCATTGTGGGCTCCACGTTACCTGGAGATCAGATTGAGAAAGTAACACCAACACTGTTTTTCTCTTATTATTGTAAAATTTCCCTTTTTCTCTATTTTCTTGTAGCAAGAGTAGTACTCTTTTACAGCATGCTGCATCTACAAAACTAAACTATGAGATGAAAAGTTAAAGAAAAAGAAGAGCAAAGGAAACTATATAAAGAGAGAAAAACAGCACAAAAGTGCCAAAATGGTCCCTAAAAGCAGAATGGTCACAATTTTATAACCAGTGAAAACAATAATATATTTGGTGTAATTTTATAAAGTGAAATTTTGAGAAGATAAATGTAGACCTCTACACTAGAGGTAGATAGGTTGTCTTTGATAGACCATCGAGCAATGAAACACAAAAAAAAAAAAGCATTTTAAAAAATAACATAAATAAAAAATTCATGACAGAATAAGACATCTTTTTTTAATTAAAAAATCCGAGTTAATGCATCCATCACCTAGATAGAAACAAAATTAGACTATGAGTTCCATCGCATCTGAAAAAGGCACCCAGTTGGGGAAGGGGAAACATGGTAGGAATTACAAATGAGGAATTAAGCTTTCACCGATATGTGAAAGTTCAGGTAGACAACGAAAAAACAAATATGAAAAAATTAAAGAATTCAATTCTAGTAGTAGTAACTACTAGTATCTTTGGAATTTGGTCTGACTTTACCCATTTGTTCTAGCACTTGTCAGTTCTCACTTTCTTTCAGTCAGGTCACATTTACAAATTAGGCCCATCCAAAATAGTGTTATGATCCGGCCCACTATGTTTGAAGAAACTAATACAACTGATGGTCCAGATTAATGCTTCTGAATGGGCTTTCTACGTATCAAAATCCTTTATGCAATGGACCTTTAGGCTACACCTTTGGGCCTCTTTCAAACTTACCGCTTTAGTTGTATATTCGAGCTTCTTCTTTATGGAATTACCTAAGATATTTCATAGTAATTTGTAAATCAAATACATCAAGTATCGTCAATGTTGATTGAAGTAAACTATTGCCAATATTACAGCTAAAAAATCATCACATTGACGAAAAGACATCTTGGTTTTATATTAGTACAACAATTATTGGTAACATTGTAATGTACTGACAATTTTCACAGTAAACTCACATTGTATCCTATCTATTGTTGGATCAAAATGTATAAAATCGACGAAGAAAATCAATACCAACATTATTCAATGAAATAAATATAATTCATCGGAAAGGTCTTGGTGGTTTTTCTAGCACTGCAGAGAAGAACACTTCACTATCATCTTTATCTAGCTTAGGAACAACAAGCCACTTATGTTGTTTATACCTGAGAATCTTGAATGCCTCTAAATAATCATTCAACTCTTCCTTCAAACAGAAGAAACTATCAATCCATATAAGTCCACCAGGCCTCAAGACTCTATCAAAGTCATACAACACGAAATCCAGGAGCACAAAATCAATCCATCCATCAAGAAACCTCGTCGTGTGAATCAAGTCTAGAGTGTTGTCAAAGAATGGTAATCTCTGATTTATCGTCATGTAAAGAGGAATTAGCCCTCGAAGAGCAATCATCTCGTTGAATGGTGCACCGAGATTTATTGTTGCAGAAACTATAGTCACGTGGTGTTCTCTCATTCTTGCAGCAAATGTGCCCGTTCCAACGCTGAAATCCAGTCCAATTCTGATCTCTCCAGGCTTTAAATTAAGCACTTCTGTTATCAATATATCAGCTGTCATTTTTGAATTCGAGTCTTGATATGAATGAACAATCCATCTAGGAGATTCATGATGTGTAAGATTGAAACAATCTGTGCATTTGAAAAAACCTTTCACAGTTGAATTTTTAGCCAAACAAGTGAAATTTTTGCATCTGTATTGACTCCATCTAACATTTTTGTCATCAGGTAACTTCCAAATTGATTCATTTATGGGATATGGTTTATTGTACAATTGAGGAGCTCTAGCAAAACATCTTCTTCTAGGTAATGGATCACATCCATGAACCATAAGCTTTTGTGCTAATCTCCAATCATCATTACACATTTCGCCAACGTCATAATCCATGTACTCTTCGAGCTCCGATTTCATGGAGAAACAAGCATGACCTATGCTAGTGAATGTACCATTAGCACCCATAAAGTTCTGTTTTTTCAACCTGTTTGGTTTAATCCTCACGTATTTTCGAATTTCTTCAGTTAAGAAATATTCAGCAGGTTCATTTACCTGTTCTGTTTGTCTTGATAAGGAATGTAACACTGCTCCAGGCTCACTATTTTGTACTAGTGAATTCTGTACTGATTCAACTAGATTTAAAATATCTGCTAGAAAAATAGCCTGTTTTCCGAAAACTTTTTCATTTGGTAGCTGTCGCAAAATGTCAATCTCATACTGGATTTTCTGGATTACAGTATCCAGTGTTAAATCGACGTGGTGATTGATAGTACAAGAGTTGATTGAAGTGTTACAGTTGCAGAAGGAATTCGAAGCTAGAAAAGATCGAAAAGAATAAATTTTGGAGAAAGTAGCCATACATATAAGAAGAGCAAGTATACAGAGTATGAAGATTAACCTGTGTATCCCTCTCCATGCTCCCAATTTCTTTATGAGATTTGATTTACGCATCTAGTCTTAGTACTATGATATCCAACGATAAATTCCTCTGCAAAACTTGAACAAATTATAAATGTGGCAGGCAGCTAATCAAGAGAGAAATGATTGAAGCAATTTCAACAACAGTTTCTTGAGTAATCATATGGATTATAATGAAGATTAATTAATTATATGAAGATCTTGAGATTAGAGTCCACATGTTGCATTAACTTAAGATGTACTCTTCAGGTTCTTGGGAGAAGTAATTTTTCCTTATCAGCAAAAAAAATTAAAACTTAACTAACTCTGGAGTCACATTATAAAAATGTTTAATGTCATAATCAGAGACGGATCAAGGATGTTAAGTCTATAGATGCATAGAATTATGCGGCTTGAGAAAAATTCCAACATATATTTCGATTAGTCAAAGGCGCAATAGCCACCTGCTGCGAAAAGGCTGCATTTGCTACTACTAGTGGTAGCTTGTTTGTTGGTGTGAAAGTGCATTTCTCACAAAGAAAGTCAGTACTAACAAAGTAGCAATGAAGTTTGTAACAAATAAAAAGCTGAGAATGCCATGTTAGATTTCTTAAATTAGCATGATTAAAAGTAAGACAAGTGAATAGTGAAAAGTGGCAAGTAAAGGGAGCTGCATTTCAATGTGATGGAGTGTACTACAGTATACAACAAAATAACATATCCTGCATAATCTCATAATTGGGAGCGGAGATGATAGGATGTACGCAGTCTTTACTTTTACTTTTGCAAGTTAGAGAAGTTGTTTGATAGACCCTTAACTCAAAGCATGAAAAGTAGGAGAGAGAAAAGAGACAATAACAACAAATATTAGTAATACACATTGGATAAAAATTCTATCGATACCTAAATCATACTACTAGAAATACGACAACACTCTACTATCTTTCTTCCTAATCCTCGACTTCCATGATTGAACTATACAATATATAAATAAAATAAGTAGACAAGATGAAGTATGAAAGTCAACAAGGCAATATATTTATATTGGAAAATAGAAGAGGGACATGGCATAAAAAGAATACCAGTATACTAGACAAAAGTGACACCAATCCCAAAAGTAAATCTTGAAAGTCTTTAAAGAAATGAGAGAAGAAGAAGAAGAAGGAGGTTTTTGTTTCTTTATTTATTTTAGTAGCTCTAGAGGTGTTGTTGGAAAAATAAAAGGCAGAGCGCATCTTCATATCGTTCAATGTGCATGGAAAAAATGCATTCACAAAGACCAACCAAAACTCAAAAAATAAAGCAATGTCGAAAAAAGGCTTCAATTTAATCTGGTGCAAAGTCATAGTACTAGGGCCTGCCACCAAAAGTTCATTGAAAGCCCATTTTAAGTCCCACCTCCTATTCTCTTTTATGACTGGAAATTGGAATACACCTTTAATCTCCTTTTTTTTTAAAAAAATTATTAATTTTATTACTAATAATTTTAGTATGCCAGAGAAGGAATTTGATTCCTCTTTTTTTATTATTATTTAATTTTTGTTACTATTTTTTTTTTTGCTGTGCCAGAGAAGGGAATTTGATTCCCCCATATTAGTCATCACATATATTAGAAATCCCAAATAAAAGTGGCTTTCTTTGAGTTTGGTTATAAATGTCACAACTCACATGTCTGCTTTGGGTCGATGATCATGTGATATTCACTTCGTTACTGAATAATTGGTGTGTTAGATAATTAGGAAGAATTAATAGTCTTCTTTCAATTTTATTCTTCCTTAAATAAAAAAAGTTTTACATAATCAAATAATTATTAAAGAATTACCTCTTTTAACAAGATATTTATTAAAAATAAATTAATTTTGTGTCCAAACTAAAAACATCATTTATTTACATAGAGATGTGGCTAGTTATACAGAACATGAAGAAACTAAGTGATAATGTAAACTCATGTGAGGTTAAGATTAGAAAAATCTAAACCAAATTATTCTTGAAATGAGAATTTGACCAAAGGAATTAAATTAAATAGAGCTTAATTTCACCTTTCTAACATGAATAAACTTAAAATTATGCCACTGGAAATTCCCATATTGTTATGCTTGATTTTCTCAATCATCGTAATCAAGACAAAATAATCACAACACAAAGCAAATTCCACATCTACGAAATGATTTAACCCTAATAATAAAAAGGGCAAAAATGAAAAATTTAAGTTCCCAAAAGGTGACTAATTTGACCCTAATAACTAAAACTTTTTACACTTCCAAATTGCCGAAAAAATCAATCAACATTCCAATTATCATACTCTTCGCCGGCCATCGGAGTACTGAGAAAGAGGGACGACCTCCGACAACGGCGTAGATAACGGCGTCGGCAACGGCGAATTCCGGCAAACCGGACACGAAGCATTCAATTTCAACCACGCGTCTAAACACATAACATGAAAATAATGCTTACAGTCCGGCATCATCCTCAACATCTCTCCGTCTTTATACTCACACAAGCATATAGGGCAAACGACGTCGTTTCCATTTCCACTTCCGCCGTTCCTTTTGGAGTAAATCAGCTTCGGGTACGAATTAATAACAACTTGATCAAGCCCCAACGTTGCGTTTTGTGATAATCCGTCGTCGTTTTCTTCATCATCTTCCGCTACGAAAATGATTCGAGGGAGGTAAATTCCATTTTCGATGTTGTTATTGGGGTTTCGCGAATTAGCTCGAGCCTGACGGCGGCGACGTCGAGCGGCGGCGGAACGGCAGCAGATGTAAGAAGCAAGGAGGACTGTAGAGAGAAGAACAAGGAAACCGAGAGCTATGGCAATTGCGTAGCCGAGGCCGATGGTGCTGAGGTTCTGAGAAAGGGTGTAGGTAGAATCGGGTGGGGCGATGGTTACAGGTAGTGGGGGTGATTGGCGGCGGAGGTCGGAGGTGGACATTGGAAAGGGAGAGAAGAAGGGTTGAGAAGGTCCATGAGAAGAAAAGGAGGGTTTAGGGGTTGTGAGGGGGTGGGTGGGTAGATTAAGTGCAGTTGCAGCTATGGCATTTAATGGTGTAGTTTGGATAACAGAGGAGGTCATTTAATGGACAACATGGGGGGGCTGATGATAACAATTACCCTCTACTTTTCTTGTTTAATTTCTCTCTTTAGTCTTGGGCTCGACCATCATCCTTTCGAGCTCTAATTTCTGCCTCCCCAAATTTTGGTTCGATGCCTAACCTCTTTTATAATACCTACTGCACAGTAATTTTAAATTTAACGTAAATTATTAATTTTATTCTGAATTATTCACCGTCTTAAAAATAATCTTCTACTTGAATAATTAAACATAAATAACCCCTAATCTCGAGGGTGTTTTTAAGTTCAGTTAGTCAAATAGAGAGATGTTTTTTTAAAGCTATGAATAGTTTAAGACGAAACTAACAATTAACACCAAATTCAGGGGTGTTTTCAATACTGCTCTCCAGAATATATTTAATAAGTATAACTCTCGAAAATTGAATTATTGAGCGGGATTGAAATTTATTGTATCAGACCAAATTTTGAAAGTTCGGTATGTAGTATTATTAACGATTATTGAATTGTCAAAATCAAATTTTAAAAATATCGAACTAAATATCGAACGTTCACCTCAAATGATATCGTGTATGTTATTTTGTCTATGATAACAATTGTCATATGAGATATTTACTTACATCGTGTGAATAATTTGTAATAAGTAGTAGTAGTATTTTCTATGTATTATCGATTTGGTTTATCGGTTTTCGGTTTATCAGCTTTGGTCCTTAACGGTTCGATTTTTTATTTAACCAATAAAAAAATACTTATAAAACAAATATATGACTTCTCAAATAAATTTGATGCGACAACACAATAATGTAACTTACAAATGCTCATAAATAGAAAACAATAATAACAAACATGAAAAGAATTATACAAGTGTAACACAGAGAGAAATTAAGAGGAATAGGGTTCTTATTTTAGATTTTAGCTTTTCGTATAATGTGAAGTTGTGAGCTCAAAGTCACTATGAAATGTGAATTGAAGGCTTTAGGACAAAGACAATAACTAATAAGGTATTGTGATTAATATATAATATTTATGTACAAGTAAAAGTAGTAAATTACTAGTCTTAATGAATTATCGGTTTACCCAACAATCTAATATTAAAAATCAATACCAAATCAATAACCCAATAATTTTTTATTATAAAATCATTAAAAAATCGTTAACCCAATAATAATAAACCAATAACACCTTTTTCGATTCGATTTCGCCAAAGTATTCTCAAAGTATATCATAGTTAATTGATTTTAATCAAATTCACCGAGAAATCAAGTTTGAAAACTTTGACTATATATTTACATTTGATTCATGTATGGATGAATTGTTTATTTTATACTGGAGTAAAATTAATGACTGATTGGATGTATGATTGATATGTGACGTTAAATTGATAAAGTTAAGGTTAGGAGTTGATAGTGGAAATGTAATTTTTATATGTGACTTATGTTGAATTTTTTGATAAATATATTTAATTAAAACATATTTTTCTTTCAACATACTATAATATCAAATTATTCTAACAAAATTTCCCATATCAAAGTTTAATTTATCAGATAAATATTTAATGTCTACTTACAATTACAATTATTGAATTATCTAAATTAAACTTTAAAATTATCAAATCGAATATCACACAATCAAGTATGATGGACCCCTTCAAGAAGTAAAGTAAGGGGTGGAACTACTGTTATCTAAATAGAGTCAATTTGACACACATCTACTCAATAATTATATGCATTTTTTTATATGCTTTGAATTTCGATTGTGATCATTTTAATTTTACTGCAGGATAAAATGCTTTTCATAAAAAAAAAAAAAAAAATCAAAACTCAAATATAAGACACTATTGGAAAATAAAAAATAAAAAAATCCTACCTTTCCGCTTATACTCTTGAAGGTATCAACCTGAGGCATCAACAACAAAGTAATGTCTGTTCCAAAAATAGAAATTGGATCCAAAATTTGAGAAAGCAACTAGAAGGGAAGTTATTAGGCAGACGATATTTTCTGGAGTTTCATATCTAAACTATCACTTATTAGATTGAGAAACATACATCAATGATAGTTTAGGTATGAAACTCACTCTTAATAGTTTAGGTATGAAACACAAAAAAGGGAATAATTTAGCTATGTTTTTGACACTTATCCTAATTCTGAAAAAGAAATTATAATTAACTTTAAGAATAAATATATTACGTTAGATGACACAAATCGTTTTAAATAAGCTAAGAATAGCGTTAAAAAAAATCGAGTGAAATTACTCTTATGAAAAGTGAGGTTGATACTTGATCTGTAACGTTAATCAGAAAAAATAAGGTTCGAGTCGATGAATATGTGGAGGGCTCTTTCGTACTGATTCACTGGTCAAAATGTCACACATATAGTATTAATTAATATTTAATGTATTATAGTTTTGGTTCTATGTGTTCAATGCAATTTGATTGGATCCAACATATAATTTATCTAATTTCCAAACCCGATTAAATAACTTGTACATACACAGTTAATTTTCATACCATTTTTCTAATTTCTCAATCCAAATTTATTCAATGAGAGAAGGATTGAAAATATCTCTAGACTCAGGGTATGAATTATTAATTTTATTCATAAATTATTGATAGCTTTAAAAATATATTTTTTCTTGACTAACTAAACTTAAATACACCCCTAAATTCCCGTCAAATTTAGGAGTATTTTCAACACTTTTTCATTTTTTATTAAGAATTTTATACTCTTACAAGAGTTTTAGACCACTTGTTATGTCATGTGCCAGATCGAGGGTGTATCTAAGTTTAGTTAGTCAAGTAGAGGGATGTTTTTAAGACTGTCAATAGTTTGAAGACCAAACTAGTATTTTACGTCAAGTTCAGGGGTGGTGTTTTCAATACTTTTCTCTTTGTTCAGTAGCTATTTGAGACAAAAGAAGTAATTTGTAATTTAACTTTATACAATCTGATTTATTTTTTAGAAATCACGATAAATAATTTGAAATGGAAGAAGTAATTTGTTATTTAACTTTTATGTAACTGAAATCGACTGTCATGCAAACAACGTTCCGTTAAAGTGAAAGTGCTTCATACAAAGTTAGCTCTAAGCCCGGCTCTTTCGGCTTATTGTTCGTGTCATATATAAAAATTTGTTTTGAACTCTCTGAATACGATCTTTTCCACTTTTTTTCATGAAAAAACAACAACTTTAAAATGGTTATCGAGTCGGGTCTATCCCTAAGATGTTAATTGACCCATTAACTCATTATCTCACTAGCTTGTCTTCCTCTTTAAACCTCACTTGTATATCATTATGCGTGTTGAAAATATACAAATTTTTCATCATATTATGATAACTAAGGATTTGCATAAAGAATACACTCTACATCTTCAAAAAAATATCTAAGACTCCAAATTGCAAATAAAGTGAATCATTTACTTACTTAGAATTTCCTACGATCGATATAACTCAAAATTATAGTTACCTAGCTAATATTATTATGAGTGGATACTATCAAGAAACAATTTAAATAATGTAATTTTATTTTTATAATAAGAAAAACAATAGATACAAACCACATTGCTTAGCTGTGCGCTCCAGTAGGACCTAATCTAAGTTCAAACAATTATGAATTTTCCCTATTATAATTAGTATAGCATTGAGATCCACATGATGGGAATTAAAAATAACTTGCAATAGTTTTTTCTTTCTCATTTGACCTTTAATATTGTAAACAGAATCTGGTCAAACTAAGTAAAATTTTCAACAAAATCAAGTACTATCGTCCAACTAACCCCACCTTATTACTATCGGTGAATCAAATTCATAATTTAAACTTAAAGTTCTAAATTCTAAAATAATGATCTCAAGTACTATTAAACAAGTTGAAAATATATATTTTTTTCACATATATATAATTTGAGCTAAAATTATCGGATCAAACTCATATATTAAAGTCTATCTCCGTTCCTACATATATTGCATAATAGAAGGAGGTGGAAGGTTCGAATGGGAACGCTAAAAAGGCTCTACTTGTCTTATGCTGAAAGGACAGCTTCTTATAAAAGACAAAGATGATCCACAAATCTCAAATCTCATTTTGTTTGTATCTTATTTTTGTCAAACACAAAGCTCTATCAAACATCGTTTGTCTATGGCAATTCATAGTTAAAATATCTAATTATTTGATTATTTTAATCAAATAAGTGAGAAACAAAGGATAGCCCTACACTATAACCCCACATGGAAAGGGAAAAAAAAAAGTGTTCCCAAATATTTAAACAGACAAACTTATATTGTAATAAATAATTCTCGTTTGTTTGAGGATGAATAAATGGATTCGACACAATCTACATGATGTACATAATAGAATAATATTTTGTTGACTCTTTTTTTTTCCATCCAATATCTTGTAAAGTTAAGATTCACATCGAAAAATCCCACATTAAAAGTAAAGCGCCACCTAATAAAAATGATTCTGTAACTAGAGGGACTCAAACCCGAGACCCTACTTAAGGATGAAGGAGTACTTACCACTCCATCACAACCCTTGTTGGCAAATTTTATCGACTCTAGGTTAACTACTAAAGTAGTAGTAAATATATTACTCCCTCGGTTTCAATTTATGAGTCCTATTTTGACTTTACTTTAAGAAAGTAAAAAAACTTTTGAAATTTATATCTTAAATTAAAGATATGTCAAGTTGCTTTTTAAACTTATGGTCTTAAATATAACACGTGGAAAATTAAAATTAAAAAATTATCAAAAACATAAAGAGATTTTAAAAAATAACAAATTAAAAAATTTATGTGGCAAACAAATTGAAACGGATGAAATAATCTTGTTAAGTGAATGCAAATGATAATGATAATGAATACTGGTACATAATTATATATGCTTAACTGGATTGACTACAAATAACAATAAAAGAAAATCTATCTTGGTCAACTAGATTATACATACTATTTCACACTTCAAATCTGTGAAGATTATGCCGTGTATGTAATATTTTCTCCCCTCTATTTTATTTGTCATATTTATATTCGTATACCCCATAAAAAAAATATTAACTTAACTTTTAATCGTTATGTTTTTTTTATCTCATTTAATATCATCCTTTCTTTCACTTATTCTTGTCACTACAAAAAAAAATCACTATAGGCTATTTTCATAGGAATTTTAATTGAAGAAATAAGAAAAAATAGTAATATTTTCTTATAAAAAAAATAAGATGCTCTCATTATTTCAATGAGAATCTGTTTTCCACAATGTATTTTCCTAGTAAGTTGATTCGTGGAAAATGAATGGAAAAATTATGTTTTATATTACAAATTTCTTGCAAATTCATGTTAGGAAAAACTTTTGTTTATGGTAAATGTGTTTCTTCATATTTATTAGGGTAAGATCAAATGTGGAAAGAAATGATTACTTTTAACTAGTCTAAAATAAGTATATTTGAGCCGTTACTTTTAATAACCATAACAAGTAAAATGGATGGGACCAAGTAATATTGAATTATTGGTGCGACATAAATATCACAGCCTATAAATGAAATATTATTTATATTGATAATGCAATAGATAATAAACCGTGAGTATTTGGAAATGCTAAATTCATGAAGCAATCACTAGCCAAGTTGCTATCATAGTGGTTAATTGTCTTTCTCAACATTATTATTATTTCTGTTTACGTGTTCGTTTTCATTAAAGATGGTCCCAATATGACAGACGAAGTAATTTTGAATGTTCAATTAGTTATTTCCAGATGTACTATAATTTAATTTTTTAATTAACAAACCTTTTTTGCTGCTAAAACACACACAAAAAATCAAATTACATAATTCAATAGTTTTGGGCTTTTATCAATTGGGCTTCTTACGTCGAATTGAGACTTGAGATTAGTGGACTCTAACTAATGAGCTAAAATTGCGTCTGATTTTTGACGTTGTATCTGAAGTGGTCTTGTGAAGGCCAAAGTTTGGTATGATTTGTCAATGCCAACTTTAAATGTTTTTACAAAAATTGTGAATTTTACAAGGCACACTTTAGATATATTCGACTCGATTCTAGCTTTGGAAGAACTTCAAACATCTGACAAGCTAACTTCAAACATTTTTTATTAAAATTGCAGCCTTAATAAGGCCTAACTTTAAAACATTTCTTACTAAATTATGACCTTGACAAGGCCAAATTTTAGATATTTAGAAATGAGATCAGGGCATATACTTGCTTTATTTCAAACATATATATTAAAGTTGGCTACATATATGTTTGAAGTTGTTCATACCATTTGCAAGAAAATGTGTGTGATGCAATAATTAAAAAGATTTGAGCAATAACACAGCTAATCCATCGATTCCTCATGCCGTAGAAGCTGACATCAGGCTATTGGCATTTTATCTGCATCTTCCCTCGTAGAGTAGCGTCTCTTATAAGAAAAGACTTTCTCAGTGGAACTAAAAAAAAAAGAGTACTCTACCCCCATAAAATCCAAATAGACGTTCAGATTTGAAAAAAGAATTTTAAAAAAATGAAAATTTCAAAAGGATTATAAAAGAAAAAAAACATTCAATGTATGTACTATAAATTTTATATATATATATGGGAAAAAAAAGTTGACCAGTGTAGTTTTTTTTTTTTTTTTTTAAAAGAACGATGGTATTTAATTTGGATGGTGTTGGCGGCGGTGAGCCGGTGACGGTGTCTCCAAAATTTGTCGGAAGCTTATTAAAAGTGGGTATAAATTAAATAGTTTTAAACAAATAAATACAATTTAAATGGTTGCGTCTAAATAGGATACCTCGTGAAATTTGTTTACTAATTAATGGTAGGTCATAATAACAAAGAAGAAAAATATTTAATTAAAAAGTTCGCTTTCTTTTCTAAGGATTTTTTCCATTGCCTACCGTAACGTTCATTCCAAATTGCTATATTTGTATCATGTCTAAATGTTAGTCTTTATCATATATAAGTATTAAATATTTATTAATATCTATTTTTATAACTATGGTTAAGACCTAGCTTTAATTCATTCAATCCAAATTATTGATTTTAATATAAAATGAAATATGTCATTAAAAATTTGCCCATGTTGAGTGTTTTAAATAATTATGCTGGCAATTACTTGTTATAACAGGTTTAGGAAAATGATGAAAAGTCAATCTTTCACATTATTTTTGTATTTAATATGCTTTTAATTTACTACCTTACAACAAGTCTTCCATTATTAAGTACTTTCGCATTATTGAGAACGATCCGATGTGATATATAGTTGGTAGAAACTTATTGTCTTCCTTTAATTAAATGTAGTTTGAAATTTGAAGGGAAATTAAAAGGGGGTTAAATAATACAATGAAAAATATGGATTCATTTGATGTCAACTTCCTAATTAATTAGTATAGTTTTTTCTTGCCCCTTCTAACAAAAATCTTATAACCTTCTTTGTCACTTATATGATCATAGGAAAAATAAAAGTATTTGTGATCATACCCATATTTATAAATCTAGGAAGAGGGATAAGAGCACACAAAATAGGTTTGCTTAATCACACAATGTCATCCCTAGTGTATCACAAAATAGCATATAATACAACATACATAAAAAATCACCTTAATTGTTATCATAAAATATTATTATCGAGAATGAATGTTATAAAAAAAATCTGAACCATCACAAAAAACTCATCTTATAATGAACAACAAGAAGTATACAAAACTCAAAATTAAAGATGTAGTACCAAAAATTAAATATCATTACAAAAACTAACTAATATATATATATCTATCTAAAGCTTAACCTTTTTGGTGCACTTCTGATCTTGAATTGACTGGCTAGAAATATTCACAGTAATACTACAATTCATCTTCACAACAACATGTTTCTTGATCATATTCAACAATTTGACTCTCCCACCAACACTTGTGTAGCTATTCATAGTAAGCAAACCACTACTAATATCATCTTGTAAGCCAGGGTGTGACACAATCTTGTCCGTAATAATATCAATCGTTACGTTCATCCTCGTAGTCTTCCGTGCCTTCGATTTCCCCGGTGGGCCCCGCGCCTCCCCGACCACCGTATCGCGATAGGAAATAGTGGTGGTCGTGTTACTATACCTAAATGATGAATAATTAGGATTTTTCACCGAGACATCAGCTTTTATGGTCATGTTGGAACCTGGTTTAGGCATAGGGAAAAAGGTGCCACTAGTGTTAACGAGGTCTAGTTTTTCAACTGTGACACCCTTCATTGTAATAATAGGGTCTTTTATTTTGAACACTGTGAAGATCAAAATGATGATTATTATGGCTAGAAGGAAAAGAAAGGTTGATACACAAGCACAATATTTGAAACATCTTCTTTGATGAAACCTTTTTTTGACGTTTAACGTTGTTTCATCGTCGTCGCTGCTAGGTGGCCGGTCGGATGCTGGAGCTAGTGGTCTAACTTGATCTCTCTCCACCATTTTTATTGAGTCTTGAAACTAAGAGGAGAAATGGTTGTACTATTTGAGATGTAAAAAATTTGGGACTTTGGTGTTTGAGTTTGTCTTAACTCCCTTATATAAATAAAAAATAAAATGTCTTCTGAGTGGAGAAGGTATATGGTGGGTTTATTCCACTGCCAATGTTGACTCTAAAGTCTCTTTATCTTTTTGAGTAAACTTTTTACGATACAAACAAACACATATTTCTTAAGGAAACAAACAAATTCAAAATTTAAATTTTATGAATTCTGATGAAAAGAAACAGATTCCAAATTTAAATTTTATGAATTCTATAACAACTTTAAACACTTATAATTTTGATAATATAAAATTTATTGGGATCGATCGAATTCGTAAGTCGTCTTCTAACTCCACCCTGAATCCAGCATTCGAATTGTGATGTGAAAGAACAAAGTTGAAGTGGAATTTTACTGACAATTATGTTGTGATTAATTAAACGGAATGGGAGGATTGTTAGTTGGTTGTTGGAGGAAATGCTCACCTTAGTAATTATGCTATGTCCAAATAGTCAATTCCCTCACAGGACAGGTGTTCAAATTCACCAACTAACATTATAATTTATGGGAGATTACCAACATATTTTAAAGACATTTGAAAGTCTTCATATCTTTTTAGTTATTTGTCAAGATATAGAATTGTAATGATTGATTTGAAGAGGTGACAAATAACTCCTTTTTTTTCAGCCTCAGGTTTAGTTTCCCTATTAAGACATCGTTGGATCCTTGTAAGAAGAACAAGGATGTATGCTTTGAAGTTTTGGAACTTGTAAATATGGCTTCCAGCATAGCTTTTGTGCTGATGATTTACAATATTGTAACCTTTTTCAAAAAGAAAAAATTGCTCCAAAATCATTGCAGTTCGTTATCAAGACATGATAATTTTGTTTTCTGTAATTTTTGTTATTCCTGCAATCAAAGTATAAACAGAAACAAAAATAACAACAGAAGAATAAACTTCCAAGCTTGCATAAAACTGTGTTCCCTAGAAGAATTTAACAATCGAAATTGCAGAACTTTAGTAAATTTAACAAACGGAGTAAATCACATGGCACTAATGTTGGAAAAATCCGCGAATTTAATGTATTAAATTAAATAATTTTATCAATCAATCAACATCATTTTCCAAAGCCAACAGAGCGAAGGGAGACTCTCTTCTCAACTCTTTAATAGCCGGAAGAAGTGCTTGTATATATAAGCACATAATCTTCTCTTCAATACCAATGATGGAGAAATGAACTTTCTTCAAATTTCATTTTTCCTCCATTTCCCAATTCACATTATCTTTTAAGGCTTAGAGCTGGTTTGGATTGACTTATTTTTAGTGCTTTTAAGCCAAAATAGCTTTTAAAGCACTTGGTTTTAAGCCAAAAACCATAAGTTAATTAGGATTTCTAACTTATGGGTCAATCCAATGAGGCTCTAACCTTTAATGAAACCCAACAGTTTCATTCCATAAACAAAGAGGAAAATCACCAATAGTCCTTGCATGAACAACTCCCACCTTCAAAACAGTGAAACCGACTGGAATCCCGCACAATAATTCTTCTCTCTTCTATTTTAGAGATATATTTGATGGCAGTGTGACAATCAACACATGTACGTAGATTCTTAAAAACCTTTATCTGTGTTCCAGGAGGAGTTGCTATAATTCCAAAGGCAACAGCAAGCTTTTCACTGTGATAAGAGAGATTTTGCTCCTTCTGTTCCTCTTCCACATCATGTAGCACATTGTCTATGTCAGGTACATATCCCTCTTCTTTCATTCTCCTCCAAAGCTCCCCTAAAAACTCATATATTTCCTTTGATCTAGGATGTGATTTATCGCCGACCAAGAAAACATAGTCTTTTCTCTGCAAATTGATCCAACTTATACCTGGCTTCTTCACCACACCTTTCTCTTCCATGACTTGTCTGATTTTTGCCACTTCAGTCCATTTACCAGCAGTGGCATATACGTTTGCAATGGTGACATAAGTAGCTGCATTCTCGGGCTCAATTTCAAATAGTGCTTCAGCTGCTCTCTTAGCTAGTTCAACATTTCCATGGACTCTGCATCCTCCAAGCAAGGAAGCCCACAAAAACTTGTCAGGTTTCATTGGCATCTGACTAATAATCTCTTCAGCTTCCTTAAATCTGCCAAATCGGCTCAGGAGATCAATCACACAAGCATAGTGGTCAGCAGTATGGGTTAGACAATGCTTGTCCTTTATCGAGTAGAAATATTCAAGCCCTTTATCAACTAAACCTGCATGAGTGCAAGCAGAAAGAACCCCAACAAAAGTAATATGATCAGGCTGAGTACCGGATTTAAGCAACAGGTCGAATAACTGAAGAGCTTCACTAGGTTGGCCGTTTTGAGCATAACCATTAATTAGTGAGGTCCAAGAAACTACATCGGGATTTGGGAGCCGCTTAAATACATTATATGCACTATCTACGCTCCCACATTTGGCGTACATATGAACTAAGGTACTTGCTGCAAAGGAACAAGGATCAAAGCCAATACGCATCATGTACCCATGTACTTGTTTTCCAAAATGCTCTGTCGTTTTGTGTGCACATGCATTCAAAACTCCAGCAAAGGTAAAATCATTAGGCCTAATTCTTGATTCCATCAAACATGAAAACAACAAATAACCTTCCTCCCACCTCCCATCTCCAAAGTATCTATCAATCATAGCCGTCCACGAAACAACATCCTTATCTTTAGTCCTATCAAAAATATGCCTTGCTTCGTCCACGCTCCCACATTTTCCATACATATCACTCAAAGCACTCCAAACAACCGCATCAGAATCCAACCCAGTTCTCACAATATGACCATGAATCTCCTTTCCCAAACTTAAAGACTGAACAGAAGCAGAAGCAGCAAGAGCACTCGAAATAGTAAACTTATTACACTTAAAATTCTCATCCCTCTGCATCACTCTACACAATTCCAATGCACATTCAGGCTTATTATGCCTCACATAACCCGAGATCATGGCGGTCCAAGAAAAGTTATCTTTCTCAGGCATTTCATCGAACAACTTCCTAGCTTCATCAATCAAACCCAATTTAGCAAACCCAGAAACCATAATATTCCATGAACACAAATCCTTCTCAGGAATTTCAACAAACAGGTTGTGTGCATCAAAGGGTTTATCACATTTACAGTAAAAATCAAGAATCCGATTAGAAATGATAACCCCGGGTCTAAAACCTGAACATTTCATACTTTTATGAACTCTCTTTCCTTCTTCAAGAGCCCGGTTATCGATACATATCCGCAAAAGGGTCGAAAAGATTGTAGCTGAAGGACGGGTTTCAGGACGTTCTAGCAATTGAATGGCTTCTTTCAATCGCCTTTGCTCGCAAAGAATTTGAAGGGCTTCGTTGAATTTGTTTTCATTACATAACCGTGTAATCATTTGGTCTTTGTTTGCGGGTTCGAAGAAGGTCTTCTCTTTTTGTGCGGTAGAAAAAGAAGATGAAGATCGTATAGTACATGCTGAATGAATATGGGGTGAAAAAGAATGTGAAGTAAGCTTCAGTGATGCTCTAAGATTTGCTCTCATGGTGGTTGTTTCAAAGGATGTTTTGGAATACCCTTTTGGAGTTAAGCTTCAAACTCTAACCATGTAAGCTTAATAGTGGTATTGCTATTAGCAGCTGGACAGGGCCGGCTGAACCAGAACTCCAGTCAATGACGTCGGCCCAGGAACCACTTTATTTCAGAATTTTGAATAAGAGGATTTAAAATTTGAACAAGTAGACACAAGAACTAGCCGAAGGAAATTCAATATTTACCGTATAAACTTAATTATATATATATATATATATATTATTAAAAAATGAAAATGGGTGTTTAATTCAAAATTTCAATATTTGTAATAAATAACCATGTATATCAATTGTTTAAATATATTTTATTATTATTATTCTTCTATCTTAAATTTCACCATATAAATCCGAAAAATATCACAAAAACCTGACATAATCAAATCTATAACCTTGTGCGCAAATTAAAAAATCACATATCATCAAATCATGTAAGATAAGAGTAATGTAAGTTGCATAAAGTTGTCGATTTTGTATCCTTGAAATGATATTTATAAGGTCACAAACTTTATGTTATTAAAACAACATAAGAGAAACTAGGCACATAAAAGCCACATTATTAGATAGCGCTATAACACTTCATATCTCTACAACCTTTGATGGATCTTCTTTCTCCTCCTCTTCTTCTTTCCCACCCTTCCATAAATCTGACAATGTAGGAAGCTTATACTCGCCGCTATAAGAGAGGGGAATGGTGATGTTGCCAATGACCGGAATATCAATAATGAGACCCAATTCCAGCGTATAATCGACGTCCCAATCTCCACCAATGTCCCTAACCAAACTCACTAGCACACTGTGAGGAACCTTCACTGGTACATCTAACACGGTTGAGTCATTTGCCTTTATGCTCCCTGGGTCTGGAATTCTTCCTGATGCTATAACCCTGTTGTTCATCATCAATTGCCATTACTAAGAGTAAAATCGACCATCTTATTTATCATTTCTTAAATATCCTATAAAATGAGAAGTGATGACTAAAATGTAGTAATAGGAGTATCAATCTTACCTCCTATACAACATTGTGAATTGTAATTTTAAACTTCTGAATCGAGAGAATGAGTATATAAAACTTCATTTTTACTTATTTTTGGCAGATAAATATAAAACTCTACCCAGTTGCGATTCATAGTTGGATCCTCCGCTGTCTAACTCTGCTAAAGCATACATAACAATGTAGAAATAATTATGTATGCTCTGCTCTGCTCTGGCTACCAATTATTTTAGAACAGAGCGGATCTAACTATTAGATTGGCAATCCGGTGGGCTAGAGTAATCAAATAAGTATAACATATAGTTAAATATACAGTAACATTTTAAAATTTGGAACACAAAATTGTGATTGGCAAGTGAAAAGTTCATAGTTCATAGTTCATACGATACGAATGTTAATTGTAGAGTAAAAGGAAGTGGAACCTGGTGGCGCTTTTGAGGACGTAATCGATCTCCATGATTGGAATAGGAACAGAGTAAGGATTCTTAACGGCGACTTTAGCGTGAAAAGCAACGCCGTTGAAACCGATCCCCTTAAGATCGACGTCGGTGATGGTTGCCTCCGGTTTCTCCATGTTGGCTATCTTCTCCGACACAAAATTCTTCGCCTTGTCAATCAGATCCATGCTTCTTTGGGAGGAAAGTGAATTGAATAGTTGGCCTCTTTTGTGCTAAACGAATATCTCTGCTCTTGTTATGGGATATACAAATATAGAAAAAGAGAGTCTACTATTTATCAGATATACTTCCGCGTAAAGGGTCACAATTGACGCGCTCGTGACATAATAGTGCTTCTTATTTAGGTTCTCCAACTTTATTAATATTAATAAAATAATATGAAAAGTAACACTATATTATGGCAAAGTAATCTTCTTCTACTTTTTCATTCATTTCTCGTTTTAATTTACATAATATTATTATTATTTTAAAATAAAATAAAATTTTATATATTTATAATTAAAAAATAAAATTTATATTATTCCTAATTATAAATAATAACATTACTTTCAAAGCATACTTAGAGCCCATTTGGATCGACTTTAAAAAGTATCTTTTAAGTCAAAAATAAGAAAAAATCAAACTGAAATAACTTTTAAGTCAAAAAATAAAAAGTAAGGGGAGATCTACTTTTGATTTTTGACTTATTTTAAGTCATTTTTTACCTTGTCAAACACTTCCTAACTTATTTTAAGTCATTTTTTTATTCATTTTAAATTATTTTTTATGTTTGCCAAATATTTCCAAAGGAGAAAAAGGGGTGCAACCTAAAGGAACAGAGAGAGCCGTACTAATTATTTAGTTGACATGTCTAGTATATTTATTTTTTATAAAATTAACATCAACATTTAAAAGTACTTTAATTTTCAGTATTTGGTATTTATCAGCTAACTCAAATAAACTCTAAATTTTAAACTTTTTTAGTCACAAATAAAAAATATACTAGTATTATGACAAGAAATCTTATAAGTGGACGAAAATTGGACCTTAATTTGTGTCATTTATGACTACTGCTACAAGATTTAATTACCATAGCTCGTTAAAATATATCGACATTTAAAATAATTTTACGCTTCTTGGCAAAAATAAAAAATATTATAGTTTAAATACGTGTTTATATATATATATATATATAAACAATTTAGAAGTTGCCGCATAGTCGGTAGTAGGAGCGTAATGAGGACAGGTTACGCACACATGAATGTCAGTATCTCCGGCGCGTTCTTTGATTGCTTTATTCGTGCAGATCTAAAACATCAATTTTCAGCATATTCGTTGGTGCGTGGAAGTGCAGAAAAGTTCCATATGGAGAGAGTACAGCTTAATTAACTTTACAATTTGTCAAACGTGGTGATTGTGATGTTTCATAGTGCAAATTGGTCTCAATTTTCTATTGCCAAGTGTTTTATTTAATTAAGGGCCTTTCCATTTCACTTGGGATTCCGCAATAATTTATAGATACTTTGTAGTACCATGATATGAAAACTTGATTTGTGGATCTCGAGATGGTTAAATTATTTTCTTTTATAATAGTTTTGGAAATTAGAATGATCAAAGATAGGTAGGTCTACATTTGTAGTTCCTTCGAAAGATTTGAAATTTCTTCGTAATAACTCCCTTACCTTACCTTACCTAACTTCTTTTATAGATAATCTCAAAGTGACTTCTCAACTTTTGTGAAGATACATTTTTTGTTTGTCCTAATATGAATATTATAGTTCTATACTAAAAGAAATAACTTAACTTTATGATTAGCATTTTTATTTCTAATGAAATGATTTATGAATATCCGATATTTATATCCTTAATTAAATTTTGTGCTCAGTAAAATAACTCTACATTCGATGTTTAGTTAAATATCACTAATATATATAAATTGATGAAATAGAGAATTCTGATTTTCTTTAGGGAGGGAGGGATGCAGTTTAAGATGGTAGGCGAGACCTGCGCTTGTACATAATATACTTTTTTTTCATCCGAAACATACTATAAAGTCTATCCAGACTCGAATCTGAGATCTCTACAGTCTCACAACTACACTTCTACTACTACAACCCATTGATGGCACATGATATACTTAAAACCTTTGTTTCGTGCTATATATATCTTAATTATATCACGTGTTTCTACTTAAAAAGAAAGTGTAGCGCGCAGCACAAAATAAGAAAAACACACTTATAATTTTTAATTAAACCCCAAAACTGGGTTTAGGCTGTTGGAAAATCAAACAAAAATCCAATAATGCTTTGGATTTTGAAACAAAATACAAAAAGAACACCCATAATGAAACAGCAGTATATTATTATTATTAGCACGCTATTATGCTACTTTCAAATCTCTTTTTCAGTCTCTTCTTCTTTGTCAGCCTTCCATAAATCTGAGAGTGATGGAAGCTTGATCTCGCCGCTATGAGAGAGTGGAATTGTGAAATTTCCAATGACGGGAAGGTCAATGGCGAGACCCAATTCCAGTTTATAGTCAATGTCCCAATCTTTACCAATATCCTTACCCAAACTCACTAGCATACTGTGAGGAACCTTCACTGGCACATCTAAAATGGTTGTGTCATTTGCCTTTATATTCCCTGGATCTGGAATTGTTCCTGATACTATAACCCTGTATTATTTCACAAAAAAATTGATAAAAATCATGAGTATATACAGAAAAAAATAAAATAGTATAGTATATATTTGTTGGACCTGCCGGAGCATTTGAGAGTGTAAGAGATCTGCATGATGGGTACAGGAACAGAGTAAGGGTTTTTCACGGCCACTTTGGCATGATATGAAATGCTGTCCATGCTAACTTTTTTCAGATCAAAGTCTGTGATATCAGCCTCCGGTTTCTCCATGTTCCCCACCTTCTCCGACACGAAATTCATCGCTTTCTCCATGAAATCTGCCATTGTATAGCTTTAATTTCTTTTATTTAAAATTTAATTGAAAATGTATCTAGTGTTTGAGGAATTGATACTTAGCTTTAAAGTGTTGTCTATTTATAGGATGTGGATGCGTGATTATAAGTGTCTCAGAGTTGACACGTAAAAAAGTTATGATATGGGAGATAACTAGATATTTTTTCTGCAGAAAAAATTGTAATGCCGACACGAGTAGTACACGTGATGGTCGGTCACTTTTGACCACATATCTCTTCAACATTAGTTACGTTTACTGTTTATTTAGCTTTGAAACTTGAAGGTCGTTGTCAATGTGAGTTTTGGGTTTGAATTCAAGTTATCACGGGGATAAAATTATGATGCGATTAGTTATGATAAGATTATTTGGTTTGTTGTATTTAAAATAATAAAATTTAAGAGCAATTTATTTATTTACAAATAAATGTAAAAACTGATGTATATTAAGAGATATGTTTGTCATTTACTTATTTTATATCGGGATAAGTTATTTCGGAATTATTATACCACTCAAGGGGAGGGATAACTTATCTCGGTCCGAATTATTAATCCCGGGATAAGTTATCTCCGACTTGCCAACCAAACAACAAATTAAGTGGTACTATAGTTTAATTCCAGGACTATTTGGTATTATCTTTCACACCAAACGACCCCTAATAGTTACTACTCATATTCTCAAATTTATATGAGTTGGTTTGACTTGACACATAATTTGACTTTTGAAATCTGTGATCTAAAATAAGTCATAGATATTTATCCAGATATTAAGAATAAAGTAAACATTTTAAAATTATATTGTTATTGAATAAAAAAGTTATTTTTAAAAAGATAAAAATAAATATAATTTTTTGAAATTTAACTAGTACAACTTGCATTGGATGGATTCATGGAATTTGGACACTAACAATATCTCACTTGAGATTTCACCACGTATTGCTCAACATCTGTCGACAACTTTTAATAGGCTTAAGATTCGACTTCCTCCGTCAATCTCAAAAAGATCGTCCCATTATGCTTTCTTTAATTTAAATACTAATTCTCCAAATAGTCGGTTCCCTACTCTCTTTTTCTTTTCTTTTTTATCTATACAAGAGTATCATTTTTCATGCATCTCAGTTACGATTTCTTTTTATTTAATCCCCACCTTTGGACTTTCCTGTCTTACACTTGCGTTTTATTATTCAGCCAATATAATTATATTAGACAAGTCTCATAGTAAATGAAGGTTGAATTCAATTTCAAATCTCCCACATAAGAGACCCATCACTCCACCATGTCCTTGCGGTCTACGAGTATTTATAAGGATTTAACTTTCAGGTAAACAATCTAAGGGATTTACTGAAATGACTCTCCCTCTCCATTGTTTCTCTTTTGGTCTTTTTCTCCTTTCATTCTCTCTTTGTTCGCCTCTTCTATTTGCTCCTTATTATTATTGCTGTATTTCATAACCCATTTAACACATATATTCATTAAAAAAGAATTTTAGGGAAAATAGCATTGTAGTCTTTGAATTATTTCTATATTCCTAATATTATTTGTGATAGCACATTCGACATTTAATAAAATCAAGTATGCATTTTTAATCCTTAAGCTAACGACAACTTATTAGAGTTAGCTTCACCTACAGGTAACTTGTTTTTTTTAATCACGTTAATTGTTTGCAGGTTTTACAGCAAATTATCTCTTTATGATATTCCAGAGGAGTTGAAACATGAACAAGTGCAAGTATTTCTCTTACAATGCTTTTGGTTGGTCTTTAAATTTTACCAAACAAATTTACTATTTAATTTTTCATTACAAGAAAAATTATATAGTGACTTTTCATCGTTGATTGTTGATAATGTTTATGAATTATTAGTTCTTCGTGAATAAATAAAAAAAATTGTGATTGTCTTTTAAATTTCTTACTGCAGATCGCATGGATATGTGATGTTATCAAGAACACAAATTTATTGACTTTTCATTATTGATTGTATTCATTTAATCGGTTCATTGTAAATTATTATTATTTTCAATTATTTATTTATTCACTACATATTATATGAAAATATAATGCTACCCGCGACGACATATATAAAGAGAGAGAAGATTTATCAACTAAGCAAGATTAGCTTCATTCATGTAGGATTCTCCTTTTGCAAATCAGTAAGTGATTTCATGTTTATCTTCTTCTTTTTTATACGATATAAATAGTAAAAAAAAAAAATGAGAGATGGAGAAATATCGTAATGGACTTGTGAGAATTCTATTTTGAAATTGCTTGCGAAAACATTTGCAAAATTTCTTATTTCCTTACATTTATTTGTACATCAAAACAATAAAAAGTATATTTTGCCATAACTCATTTTACGTTATTAAATATTACTCTATGTAACTACTTTTTTTGATAATTATGAAAAATGAACCATTAGCTTCAAATAGATTGTTGTAGTAGAAATTATTTTAAATTGTTTTAGTGAAGCAAGCAGTATATTAAAAGTGTATAAATCTGAGAAAATCAACCGTTAAACGAGCAAACATATAAAAATTAAATAAATTTTAAATCTATTTGATACAATTAAAGATAAAATGCCCCATTTGTTCTTTCTATTTATATTGTAAAACTTTAAAAATGAACTTTCTTTTTTGCAAGGCGTGAGTGGCATTCACCCTTTTTATGTTTCTGGGTATAATATTCATGATCTTCTAAAATAGAAGAAAACACAAAAAATATGAAAAAAAATTATGTATGTGAATATGTGTTTACTCGAAAACTTTTATAGGGATAAAGTCAAATAATAAGTGCGTGAAAAATAATAATGTAATCAAATATTTAAAAGATAAAATAAGATTTACAAAGAGTACGTAAAAGTAGAATTAAAGGAAATAATGTTTTGTAAATTTGTAGAAACAAAATACAATTTTTATAGTAAATATTATCAAATAAAGTGATTATGTTAGAAACATTTAAATAAAATCTGAAATATTTCAAAACCGCGCGTAGCGCTGCCAAATTCAAAATAAACTGTTAGATTTACTTAGCTTTAGCCATTAAGGACTAAAATACCCACTCAATTAAGTTGAAGATGGATTGTTCTATCACGAATAATACTAGCACTAAAATAGGAATATAGCAAAATACTCCTCTATTCCATTAACTAAATTTTTGGGACTTTTTTTATTTTTAAAATAATTGAATTGTTCTAAGTTTTAGATAGATGTTTGAAGTTTCTTTCATATTTGTCATTTTCTTTAATGAAATTTGATATTTTCTAAAAAATAATTATATTTACTTACAAACTTATATTTATGATTTCACAAAAAATAATAATGGAAATTTAAATTATGTAATTGAATATTATTCTTAATAAATATGCGATGGAGTACTAGAGACCCCCACACCCACACCAAAAACCGGTACTAACAAATCAGTTTAAATATTTTTCTAAATAAATATGCGATCCCCCCCCCCCCCCCCCACCCCCACACACACCAAAAATCGGTACTAACAAATCAGTGGCTTATTGAATTTTTTATATATATATACATATAATTAAAACCATTATTTCTAAATAAACAGCACACACAGTTGCTCATACTTTTGGCTTGGAGAAGAAGACATCACAAGTTTGGAATTCATGATTTGCTGTACAACGGTTTTTAACTTATTGCTACACGTAACAGAATGCAAAACGATAACGAACCAAATCCAAAAATGGAGCGCCAACAACGTGAACCAAAGCACCATAAATCTATTGATTTGCTACTGCTGTTGAGCAAATTCGGAAACGAGAAGAACCAGATTGCACGTTCTCTGAAATGGAGAAACCAACGAGCAGCTCCGTGAATGTGCCCACCGCCGGCACGGCGTCGATGCTGGTGGAGACGGTGGCTGATTTGATGTCTATGTATATGCAGACTGGTTACCTAAATAATCTCTCAGTTTTCAGCGACCTCTGCCTCTCTCTAGCCAAGTCCGTGTTCTTCTCTGTTTCTGCTTTACTAACTCATTTAGTAATCTAGAAATCAAACATAGAATGTGTACCTCTAAGCGCACACATACATAATTTTTGGAAAATTGAAGTAGAATTATTTGACTTTCATGTTTGATGGAGTAATTTTTTGAACTATGTATGGGTTGCTGTGGATTGTTTTACTTTCATTGAAACACAAATTAGGTATTTCGTATTGGAAGTTAATAAAATCGTTCTGCAGATCAGGTTATGAGCAATAGCTGATATTGTATTCGATTTCGATACCTCTAATCACTAATGTTATGCCATTGAAGCTAATATGTTTGTGGATTGACCTAAACGAATAAGCTGAAAACTCAGTACTGCTTGTGCTACATTCTTTGTCATTGAATATTCGAGGTTTAAGTGGAATTGTCTATGTGAATGCATCAAAATGAAAAGCATAAGTAAATTATTAAGGTGCAAAACAGTGAAACAAAAGGGACTAATTTGAGACAAGTTTAGTTTAGTTAATTAATATCCTCCAACAGCTTAGCATTGTGTAAAGATATGACTGAAATTTATTGCTTAAACAGTATCAAATTTCTTGCGGGATGGAGTTTATGTCCATCCATAAACCTCTGACCAACATATACAGTATATAGTGGACTTGCAATCAATTACTCGTTACAGAACATGCAAAGATCTATTCTAGTCCACTATATCTGTTGCTTTTACAAATCGAGTTTCCAAATAACTTATGATGTTCATTTTTAGTCCTAATTTTCTTACTTGAGATCAACGTCTCTTTGAAATTCAAAAGCAGAGGCATTGATCATGCAGTTGCTAACAATGAGGTCCCCTTAAGATCACATGAGCTACCGTCACTGTTGAAACAGGTAAGATAAACCAAGATGCAAAAGGAGTAATTAGCTTCTGAAAGTCATAATGCACATTGAAACAGCAAATAATTTTCGCATTTTCAGGATGCTTCCTCTCGTAGCTGCATTTGTCTTTAACTCTAGTTTGGTTAATGTTTGTAACTTATCATTCATAGTCTAACATAAATTGATAAAAGCTGAAAATAAAATTAAACGCTGTGGTCGTTCACAGTGTAACCCTTGGTACATCTGCTCTGGAATATGTTTGACAGATTTTTTTGAATCTAATGGGAGCATGTTCTGGAAATTTATGATCTGTTTTCATGTGCTCCAAGGTGTACAAGTATAGGAATGACTTTTCCATCCAAGAGGCTTCTATGGTGCTACTGATGTACGTCAAGGTATACAGAATCTTTCATGTTTCCTTATTAATTTTGTTGTATAGTGTCCAATATGGAAACCTCAAGTCCTAGCAACTAAGTTTTTCATTGCAGCTTGTATACCAAAATTCTACTTGTACATCCCAGAATTTTTATGTAGTTTATACTTTTGATACCATTTATTCTCTTTTAGTGCAGGACTTTACTGTATTACTTCTGAGTATTATGGCCAACTTTCCATTGTTATAATGATGTGGTCATTGGTCTATGAGTGTTGTATGTGCAAGTTCTGTGTTTTTCTACAGAAAATGCTGCCTGAACATTTTCTTCTGCTGGATCCACCATAAATTTCACCATCATACACATCTTTGCGACCTTTTCTGCCCCGAAAGATCCTTATTTCTCACCAATAAATAAGCAATCTAAGTAGCATATAGTGTTGGTAAAGCTATTAAGAATCCTCTTTCCTAATTGTTGTAAGTTTCCTCTTGGCTATTTGCTTTATCAGAGGGAATACCATATCCCGAAAATGACATAGTAATAAAAATTACTGTTAGTTTTCTAACAGAGTTGAAATAAGATAATTATTTCCTAATTTCCTTGCAACAAATGTTTCACAAAATAGATTCTAAAACTTGGAACTGCAAATCCTGTTATAGGTAGACATAACTAGTGAGTATTAGTCAAAGTAACTCTTCTGGGAGAGTGATCTGAAAATTAAAGGCCAGAAGCCTTATGTCCAGGGTAGCGAAAATTTGACTTCCAGTACACTGCTAATATCTGCCCAATATAAAACTCGATAGTGGATTAAATAGTAAATACTCTCCCATGACGTAATAATATTGAACATTAAATAACAAGCGTCAAAAATAAAGTTTATGTGCCATTTCTTTGGGTGGCAAGTGAAGAATTTGGTTTGCTGTAAATAGAAGCACGTCTCTAAGAAGATACCTTTTCTTTTGGTGAACTGTAAATACCATTAACAAACAAAGGGCCAATACACCTATAGAGCGCCTAAAATCCATAGCCCCTATGAAGATACTTAGCGGTGCTACTCCATTCTTACATCTAAGAAAATAACTTCGTACTGTATTAGTCCTAATAGAAATGTATATTTACTCAGGTATTTATTACTTTAGATGGTTATAGATCCCAATCAAACAATTAACTTAACCAAATTTAGCACTAAATCATCCCTAGAAAATGAGCTTTAAACATCTATGATATATGGACAGAGAACTGGGTTGGGTAAGGGATATTCTCATTGGATCTCGGTTGTTCTTAACAGTGATGGCCATTCATTTTAAGTCTTCAGGTAGAACCACTAGACCTTTAGAGATAGGACGGTAGTTTTTCTAGTTTTATACTAGAATTAAGGCACATTGCTTAGTCAGGAGGTTAGAGATAGCATTGTTCCTGACTTCTAAAAGCCTACAGACCCTTTATAACATTCCTCGCTCATGATAAATCAGATAAAACTGCAAATATGCTTCTCTCCAAATACTGAGTTCTTTTGTAAACCAAAGGAACAGATATATGGTTGTTTAAATTGTTTCCAATATTCTGAGGAAACCTCTTCATCTTGTTCATTTCTATAAATTAATGTGGCAAAGCTTCTTATAGTCTTGCACTTAGTTTTGGTTGAACGGGTTTGCTGTATCTATGTCCTGATCAGAGTGCGTGCAAGGTTGGATGGTTTCGGAATGAAGATGCTGATGATCTGCTTAAACTTATCCAGGAGGTAAGTGAAATCTTTCTCTGGATCCTGCTGATTCTTTTGGTTTGCAATGACTCTGTGTCTTGTGACTTTTGACCTTACTTTTGGATTCTGCTCAGGTTAGCAGATACTTCTCTAGTGTTGAAGATGTTGATGTTGACCCCAGCTACGTCCACCCTTATGTTTCAAGAGTATTACCAAGGTACGTACTAATGTGTAAACTATGACATTACTAAATACTAACTGCACCTCTATTACCAACAGTTCCCTTAATATACCACACGATTTATATGAGATGTTCTTTTTTAATTTTTTGTACCCATTTTATGAAACAGCCAATCATCTAATCTAGCAGGCTTTGCATTTCCTGAGCAATATTAGATAGTTAAAACTCATGTATGTGCAGTAGCTTTGTCTTGTGTGAATTTTTAGTCAAAATTCAGAAAGTTGCATGTTTCGACAGCCATGGGTTATCCATAACTTGATTGGACACTGTCGCAAAACAGTCTTTGTGCCTTTATTGTTGGAAACCTGACATATATTTGACAAAATGCTGGAGTAATCCTCCTGGAGTGTGGTGAAGAAATCCTTCTGGAGTGAACCTCTTTATAATTTCTGCAGTGTTCTTCATGATCATATGGTCATATTTTTTCTGCCTTTTTGTCAATACATGGAGTTCACACTTCTATTTTACTCACTGATCACTATCATCATCCCATCTCCGCAATCACTTTTCACATTAGAATAATGTCAAAGCTTTCAAATGCAGATTCTGTCCAAAGCTGAGGATGGACAGGATAATAGCCGCTTTTCAAATCAAGGCAGGTTACTTTATCCACTGCAGTTGCTGCAAGCTGAAAATTTGGTAGTCTTATCGGTTATTTGTGTGTAGCCTGGATTTGGAGCTTTTCATGCTGGTTTTCATATTATAAGGGGAATGTTCTCTCCAGGGATGGAAGATATAGTAAGTGCCTTTTTTATATTCCTTTGAGGTGTAAAAGCGAGATGGATCATTCAAAGCAACATGTTTTTTTTCCACATATGTTGCATATTGCTTATACTCTAGTTGAAGAAGAATTTAGTGTTTTATTATTAATATCTTTTCTTTTCTGAAACCGTTGTGGTTCTCTCGTATAAATGTTTGCAGTCTACATTTCAGTAGGGACCTGGTTCCTGTGTCCAATTGAACCTTTACATTTTTGGGAAATTCCAGATAATTTATATCTAGAGAACTGTTGCCAGTTCTTTTGCACTGTTCTAATTGAATAATGCAAGTCATCCAGTAGCAACTACGAGTACTCAGGAGAAAGAATGTTACTATTTTCTCATACTGTTTGAGCTATTACAGAATGCTACTATTTTCTCCGTGTTCCAATCTCATCGTCTAAAATTTTCATGCAGTTGTTACTTGTAACAAATGTTGATAACATGGAGACCTCTTCCTGCATGATTGCTCCACCAGAAACAAGGTATAACCTACTTTATTTTATTCTACTTGTCAGGTTAAACTCATCCTCGATTCTTACTTTGATGCCCGGGCCTAATTCTCAGCTCTTTCTTGGCTGCAGTTTTCTTTTAAATGGAAACCGACTGGAGGGGACGACTAACGTGTCCATAGTCCGTTTCTCCCAACAACTAATTTCTCTCTCTGAAATGACTTTCTTGTTATCAATTTTTGGTGTTGATTAATTGGTATAGCCGCGCAATTCATTAAATCTCCATTGCCCTGAAATTTACAGGACTGTATGCTGCAGTTTCCCACCATCATCACTAAAATGCTCAAATATGGTGTCAATCTTCTACAAGTCATAGGACAATTTGATGGTATGCCAGAATTTGTTGAAAAATGATGTCATTTTCATAAAATATCTGCTTATCTATGTGCTGTATTTTGGAGAAAAACTTTTACAGGACATTATATTGCTGTAATCGGCACAATGAGCTCACTACCATCTCTAGAGTCAAAAGATTGTAGCACAGCTACTTTAGCTCATTCAGGTAAACTAAAGTAAAATAAAATAAAAATAGATGGCATGTACTTTTATTTTAGTAGCATGCAATATGCATATTTGTTTCAAGTCCATTTATGTGAGAACATATCTGAAGAGATATTTTGTATAACTTGAATAATTATTGCTTCTACCTAATCGCAGATCTGGAAATTGTTGAGACCTCATCAAGAGTCTCGCTTAATTGGCCCATCAGGTAAATTATCAATCTATCATATGGTACACTAACTATTTTTTATGCAGTGTCCTCGCTGCATAAAATCAGGATGGTAAAAACTTACCCCCCACGGTTGTTTACTCCTAACTAATGATGAATGACATGTGATTCGACATACAGTTATCACTTAATCATAATTTAATTAAGATATATTTTCACTTCATTAAATCAGTTAAGTTAACCATGGTAAGTTGAATTAGTTAGGTTTAATTGCCAATGCAGTTAAGTATTTACCAACCAGGATGATCTAAATGTTGATATGTTTTATACTTCTCGCAGCAATTCTTGCCAGGTCTCGAATCAGGCAGGTGACAAGTTTGTTGATATAATCACAGCAGCAAATGGATCCTGGAAACCAATATTACAGGACGATAGTAACCCAAGTCAAATATATAGCAAGAGCCAATCCATTAAGCAGCTAACGCATGAAAATAAATACAGCGTAGACCCTCCAACTCTGGATAAAATTCAAATGAAAAATAAACCTAGAATCGTTGTGCATGCTTCTATTCAAGTTACATCAGTGAAAACAAATGCCTCGGCAAGCTATAGTCAACAACCTCAAAGAGCCTTTCTGGTGCCATCTCATCTAGCAACATGTGGAGAAGGGTCAAAAAATGTGCTCAGCCATGGTTAACCAGATTGAGCAAAAGATAGATTTGAAACAAAGAGCCTTAGGGGCACCAAGAACTAATAACTGGATTCCCTATGATAAAATGAGGAAGGGGCAGCCTAAGTAGCAAAGTCTATTTGGCTCCATCTTAACAATTTAATGTTTTGTGATCGATAGTATCCTTTTAATTTTGCACTGTATAATCTCCTCGGTTGTTTTAATATAAAATTATTCACTTCCAATAGAAAGATACCATAAATATAGTCTTTGGGCGCAATCTTTTTAAACACTTTTTATTACTTCAACATTTTGTAAAATATATACTATTGCATAATAATTTTGAATCTCTAGTTCAACACATAAAATAACTTTGAGTTATGAGCTGGTTAACTTGACTAAAAGTGACTCTACTTTAACAGGTTTAGTGGTTATATATGTTGCCTAAATAATTAATCAATTGAATTAATCCTTAGCCAAATGGGTGGTATGGTGGGGGAGAGATAAAGAACAGATAAGGCCGAGGAAAAGAGGGGTGTGGTTGGCAAGGAGATCATGAGATGTTTGAGAGCATTCAAGCTGATAATATTAATAATGATTGAAGAAGGTTCAATACTTGACAATCTGATCCATGACACTATCCTCTCTGTAGTCACAGACGACAACAATAAGGTGCATAGGAACCCTTCTGATATATTAGAAGTGAAGTGACTCCTTGTCCTTCCCTAAGAGGACTCCACTTCTTAAAACGTGTAGATAAATATATACTTGTCTTTTTTCCATATGGTGTGTATATCGAGGTTGGGAGATCGGGAGGTGAAGGGAAGGATAAGAACAAAGAAGGCTGAACTACTTTCTTGCATAATGCATAGATATAGAGAGAAAGACGAGTATTAGAATGGGACACTCCTTGAGTAAGAGACATTTCAGACAAGCCTCTCGCGAACTTCTAAAAGCTATAAACTTCTAAAAGGACATTCAGCAAGGATGTGTTCATTGTAACTACTTACTTTCGAATATTTTTTGAGCAGGTGGGTGTGTGGGATTGAGGCTTGAACTTGAAGATATCTAAGACACAGTACCCATGCACAGAATAAAATATTTATTGAAAGGACAGAAGGAAATAAAAAAGAGAATTTACCAATAAATTCACGAGCATTATCTAAGCCTTTGACGTCCAAGAGAAAGTGTGGATGGTGGTGGAAAATAGAGTTAAAACAAGGGCTTCTTTCCATTTAACATAGCAAGCAAATGATCCAAAACTCGACTTCCGGCATCTCTCAAACCAGAGTGCATGTACTCATTAGTAATCCAAGGCCTGATTCCTGCTATCTGAGAAGCGGTCTCCATAGATAGCTTTAAGTTAACATACATGTCTTCATAGTAAACAGCAGCTGCAACTGGTACCTATCAACACAAAAAGAACCCAGGTGGCTACATAAAGTCTAAATCATTTGATCAGGTTATTGTGCAACTCCACTACTTCAGTTTTGCTTAAAGTTGAGGCAATTTATGTATTATAAGAAGTAGCCAGACATCAAGGTAGATTAAAATCCTAAGCATATTGATTGACACGAGTATGGCGAATAACATTAATCTCAGGTATCTAAGCTTGTCAACTTTAACAGAAATACGACATACTTTATTATCCTTTAATGCAGCAATGTCATATAATGATGGCCAATCCTTCTTCTCTGCTAATAGCTGGGCAGCATCTTTGAACGGCCTCAACGCATGAACTTCATCAAATATCCATGGGAATATCATCTGCATGATAAATTAACAAGTGATCAACACTTGCTCGGAATACAAGACAAGTCCAAACTTTCTGTTTTTCACCCAAAAAGATAACAAAGGGGTCTTCTTAATTCCAGCTGAAAGAAATAAATGCATTCTGCAAAGTTTAACTTCAGATAGATGTCTGTTCGGAATAAATGTAAAACAAATCCATTTACTTTCATTGATTGGCATCAAGAAGATGCAATGGTTACAAAAATAGATATGCTAGCTCCTATACAAGATGCTATGATCGGGGAGCTAGCCAAACAGCAAAAAGAGAAGCTGAATGTGTGATTTATCAAAATGTCCATAATAATACAGTGTAGGTTATATTAAATTTTGTATAACAAAAACAAACCTAACAACTCTGATCAATAAGCACCTTATGTAGGAGAGAGAAGCTCTTCAAACCCACTACATTATGCATGTATTCCCTGATAATTGATTGTTCATATGTCGTTCCAAATCAATCATATTGTCTAATTGATCCTTTCCTCCGATCACCAACCAAATATCCATATGACTTCAGGAGGGGTGCTTTATCAGCTAACCATTTTGAATTCTAACCATATGTTCCTTTGCATTTCTTTGAAGATGAAGAAATTTGTACTATTAAAAGAATCAATTTGCAGTGGAAGCAAAATCAAGAACAGGGTAACAGAAGCTACATACATTTGCAGGAAGTGACAAAATTATGTCGGAACTTAAACTAAGGGAAATAGGTAGGATGTGTAAGGATGAGCATATACATGATTGTTGCTCATAAATGAACGGGCATTAATATGAATTCAGATTCTCTATGGTCTACACCACGCCTCCGCTCAACTATATGAGAGTGTGGCTGACATTGTAAAAGAACAAAGCAGTCACACTTTTCTGGACCCCTTTTTCTACAAGCTGGAATTCAACTCCCAGCAGGACACAATATACTTAAATGTAATAAAGATTTTTATAGGAGAACAAAATGAAGCTAATTTACAGCTCTTGTCATATATCTATAATAACTTCCAATAATTAAGAATATATAGTGATTTTTTTTGCGCAAGACATACATATTACGTTAAAAATAATAGGGAGAGGTGGTTTTGGTTAGTTAAATATAAGCTGTAGTTTGGGCCCTCTCGAGGACAGAACCCTTTAATGTGGAAGATGTATCAGAGAAATTTAGGTGGAAGTAAAACTTTTTCTGTTCGACACTTGCTTCATATTGTGGCAGTTCTTAACCAAAAACGACCACATTGTGTCTCACCTCTCCAGTAAAAAGTACAGGGCGGCCAACTTTTGCTGCCTCAATTGCATCAAATTTATTGTCACTTAGAGCCCTAATTCTCTGAGCAGACCACAGGGATGAGGCACCCTTCATATCAGAAAAAAACAAATGAATTAGACAGTTCATGCATGCCTGCAGAATTGAGGTATCCAAAACTGTAAAAGTAGACGCAGAAATTCCTGTTGGCCAAGTACCCCCACTGTCGTAGCAATACTCCTATTGAAAAGTTTACCTGGCAATATATGCTTTCATGCAAAAGAGCATATAAAGGGTTTGCATCAAATCCGATCCATCTCTCATACTGCAATGCCACATAGAACTCAATTTAGCAGATATCCATCATCCAGCTACTTCTAAATGCATCTAGAATCACCAAGAAAATGCTGCTGGCACATTAGCACAAAATGGGCCAAAGTTTCAGATCCTTAGCATCTCCTAAAAGGAAAAGAATCTCAATCTACAGTAACAAATATGAAACCTTTGTTTACTTGTTTTAACTCGAAGACACAGCACTTCTATAGTGCATCAGCCTTGTGAAAACTGTAATAAAGATAATCCAAGTGGGCTACTACGTGACCTCTAAGTCATCATGAGCGCTAAAGGTTTAAATATGTCAGTATCCAAGATTCACATCTGAAAGAACTTTATTTTTGTCCAGCATCTTAAATTAACTTTTTACCATGCAACAGAATTTCAAGTTTTCTAGAGAAATAAAGCTAGTAATAGCTTAACATGCCATTTAGGTTATGGTTCATCGTAGATCACAACACATGAAAGATTTAGGCATTCTTCCTTATCAGGATGTTCACTCATGTGTTCTTTTCTTTTTCCTGCCACTATTTTTTATTTCTTCATTTGAAACATTGATGTCAAAGCTGATTTAATTAGTCATGAATAATCGTATTCAAGAATCAACATAAAGATAGTCATTAGAGGAACCATGTACACAAATAAAGAATGTAGGCCACCAAAAAATATTATATTGATGGAAATGAACACAAAGCATTTGAACTCAATGGTACAAAACATATGGATGATATCTATGCCAACGTAGTTAGTTCATGAACCATATTTACTAATTGCAAAACAAGATCTCTAGTTTTTGCAATATTAATCAAAATAAAGTCACTGTGTTTTTTGTAATAGGCATGTGTATTTCTTACCGCATTCAAGAAGTAGTCACTGATTCTCCTTTTTGCTCCTTGAACTATTAAAGGATCCCAGACTCTCTCAAACCTACAAGCATTGCATGGAAAGGTAAAAGTTCACTAATATGATATTTTTTTCGGGGCGAAAAGAGAGCAGATGGCAAAATGATGGCTTACAGGTAATGCAATCGTTCAAAACCAGTACTTGATCCTAGACCTGAGAGACCAAGAAGTTGTAGTCCTCGAGGTGTTAAGATGCCACCAGATGGAAGAGGCACCTATGTCAAACATGGAGAAAAGGAGGGAGATAGGACAGGGTGCAGAGAGAGAGAGAGAGAGACATTAACAAAACATGGAAAAGTATGTATCAGATGGACTCATATGAGTATACCAGTATAGCTCCCTTACCCCGCCTCCCGACTCTGCCAGATAATTTACAACATCACGAACAATTTCAATATCCTGTGGAAACCTCTTGTAATATTTTTCGTTCTGACAAACAAGCTGCTCAAATCCTGCCTTATAAACAGAATCAGCTGTGCATCCTTCACCAATTGGTGGGAGCCCGCCAGTTATAAGAGCTTGTTTGAGTCCTTTAGGAGCAAAACTCAAGTAGGTAACTGCACAAAATCCTCCGAAGCTCTGCACGATGATCAATCCGATATTCCAATCACACCACCGACAATAAGCATAACTAGCATCACTATTAAGACTTCCACACATTATATGAGATGATAATTTTCCTCAAAAGAGATTTTTTTAAAAAAATCTAGAAATATATAATCAAGACCATTGAAAAAAAAATTCCTGCAGTAAGTCTTCTTCAACTACTTGTTGAGAGAATAGCACGATAGGGTTTAGGTATAAAAACCAAATACAGGAAAGAGCAAAAACTATGTGACCTGTCCAAGTATTGTCCAAGGTCCAGCATCAGGGACAAGGCATTTTCGGATGAACTCAGCATCATGTACTATATTATCAGCTCGGAAATGTCTCAAGTAGTTAGCCAAATCCTCAGCAGACTTCACTTGTGACATAGATGATGGTGTTAATGGTGTTGATAGACCTGTTCCTCTCTGCAAGTAAAGCATCAGCAGAAGGAAACAGAACTGCTTATTTCATTATGGTTGAGAGAGAGTACCTGATCCATTAAAACAACACGGTACTCCTCGCATGCTCTGTTTATCCATCCTCCAGCTTCGGTTGGTCTTGGGCATTCAAAGCCTGGTCCACCTTGCAAATATAGTAGATATGGCAGAGATTGTTCCTCCTTACCAACTGCAGTTTACTTGATAATCAGTAGAGAAAATATATTAACAAATAACTGGTCCTAACAGAAAATAGCAGTTAGTTAATCAATGACTAGAGGTCAATTACTCCCCCCATTCTAGCTTACATGACATGTTCCAGAGTATGAGGGTCAAACTGCCTAATTTTCGGTGTGAATTCGTACATAGAATCTTCAAGTTTTTTTGAAATAAAATTTAAATTTTAGGAAACTACATAGAGTACTATAAGTCACAATAGTTAACAATTCAAAATATTTTAAAAATTTGTGGTCGATGAAAAACTTCTATGACTCACCAAATAGTAACTGTGTCACACAAAGTGAAACAACGGGAGTAGTACATACTAAGATATCTGTGTGGCCAGAACTTCACTTACTTTTTCCCTACAACCATGTATCTAACTTTTGCAACCACCACTTTAGGACAGACAGGAAAAGCAAAGATGGACATGTAAACTTGTTAAATAGGAGTAGTAGTTAGATCAAGCTTGACGAAAAAATCAATGACTTCAAAGCTCTTCATTTGTCATTTCCATCACAGTAAGTTGTACAAACTAGCTAGTCCAATGATACTACCAAAGTGAATCAAATCTTTTGCCTTTAAACTATAATTATAATCCCAATCATATGTCAAGCCATCCTAAGATACGACCTATTTCCTCAGAAAACAAAATTCTACCATACCGCACAAACTAGATCAACACCAAACACTGCCTAAAACAGAAATCACACAGAAACAATACATAAGCGTGCTAAAGAGCAAAAGTTAACAGAACATATGTGAAACAAGTGTTTAGTTTTGAATCAACAAGTACTTTACATATCAGGTTCTAAACTACGACCAAACACTGCCTAAAATACGAATCAAATAGAATGAACACATAAGCACGATAATGTGCATAAGTAAACCGAACAAATGTGAATCCATCAATCAAACAACTATAACCACTATATGAAGATAATCAGTATCTATTCAGAATTAGAATATATTTACAAGCAATCCTTATACTTCATTCCCATTATACATGGCGAAATCCACTTAGATTAGTTAGATAGAGTTAACAAATGCAAAATCCATAATGATGAACAACGCGAACGAAATTAGAGTAATACCAGCCACTACTTCACGAGCGAAGACGGTGATTTTAGTGGAGGAACAGTGTTCGAGAGAATAATCGAGAGGAACGGTGAATCTGTGATCGCGTAATCGGAGGTCGGGAACGGAGTACCAGCTGTCGGAGACGTGGTCAGAGGTGGAGTTGCCGTCGACGGCGGCCGTCTTGTTGTCGGCCATGGCGGTTAGTTTTTGGAGTGAAGGAGTAGCGGACGAGTGCAAGCAGAGTAATGGTTTTCGAAGTGGAGATGGTGAAATAATGGGAGTCGAAAATGGGCTATGAAGACGAATGAGGGGTTTTATCAATGATGAGTGGAGTGTCCGCATTTTGACTTCCTAGAGTTTACTTGGCTCGTCAAGGTACATCCACACTAGTCTCGCAGCTTGGGAAATTCCTTCATAGTATATGGTTTTTTTTTTTCTTTCTTCACTATTTCATTTATAATTGATAAAATAAATTACTCTATTTGTCTACTTTAGTTGTCCATTATATCAAAAATAGTTATCCAACAATACTCATTTTGTTCCTAATTATTTGTCCATATTTTCTTTTTTAGTTGTCCCTAATTACTTGTCCATTTTGACAAATCAAGAAAGGACAAAAAATATTTACCCATTATACCCTCATATCAATTATTGTTTTCTTAATAGGTGTGTCAATTTAAAAGTAGACAAGTAATTAAGGACAGGGGGAGTATTTGTCTAGTTTGAAAAAATCAAGAAATAATTTACTATTCTTTGTCTATTTTACCCTTAATATTAAATATTATTCAATATCTAATATATTTTTCAAAGCATTAAATTTAAGAGTAAATTTTAGGTTTAGCAAACATAAAAATCATATTTGTATGTTATACCTATAGTTTGTATAATTGCGCTTCATAGCAAACATAAAGTTTGTTATGGCTATTAATATGTATATTTCGGTATACATATACAAAAGAATCAATTGTATAATCTGTTTCGGTATACACATACGAAAGAATCAATCGTATAATTTGTTTCACTATACATATACAAAAGAATCAATTGTATAATCTGTGTTTGTATAAAGCGAGAAAGAGAGAAAGACAAAAGAAAACTGGGCAGGGGAAGATCTGTATTTGTATAATTATAAGTGTATAGGACGAAAATATATGTATTTGTATTTGTATATACAATTTTCTCTCGTTTTATACAAACACAAATGCAATTTATACATTTGTGTTTGTATAAAGTGAGAGGCGAGTGAGAGTGGAGAACGAGATCTGGGAGAGTGGCGAGCGAGATTATCTGGGGAGAGAGGCGAACGAAAAGATATGTATATATACAGTTTTCTCTCGCTTTATACAAACACAAACACATTTTATACATTTGTGTTTGTATAAAGTGAGAGAGGCGAGGGAGAGACTGGCAGCGAGAAATCGAGAGTGGCGAGCGAGAAATTCAGGGAGAAAGGCGAATGACAACTGTTTGCTACGGGTTACAATTAAATCAAATTGTGGTTATAACATTTAATTTGAATTAATAATTTGCTATTTTATACAATTCTCGCTATATTTAATATATTCAAAGGATATATAGTAACATTACTCTATTACTTATTATTTCTTAAAGTGTGTCAAGTCACAAGTGATCATTGATCAATTATTGTTGACAAAGAGAGTATATGAAAAGTTAGCTTATAGGTAAAGAAATGAATTTTGACATCTTGACCTAACTCAATGGTAAGTTCATATAAAGAGATTAAGTGTTCATCCTTTTTTGATGTGTTAGTTCGGATGGCCTGATATTCGTGAACAAAGAAAAAACTAGCTCATAGGGCGAAACTTATTCAAGTTTATATAAGTAAATCTATCTCATATTTTTTTTTGATGAAAGACTTCTTTAAAAGGTGCTCCTTCCCTTTAGATATATATTTTTTAAAATAGACAAAAGATTAACGGTAAGATAAACAAATTTCAGTACTAAGTTCAATCTAGTTGATTCTTATATTTCCTTCAATTTTTTCTTAAACTCAACAAAATAAAATATAAAATCCTGATAAAAATTCGTCCATTGCCACTAAAATAAAATTTTATTTGGTAGAGAATAGACCCGCTTAAAATTTTATGACTTAAAACTATCCATCCGTACCGCTTCTTCTGAAAATCCGATAACTATGAAACTCGCAGCTGCAAGAAAATCCCTCCTTCATCTTCCCACACTGCCGAAAACCGGCAGTATTTCCGGCTTGAGACACTTCTCCGGCGAGATCGACGATACACAGAAACCTCTTCCGCCGCCGCCAACCTCCTTTGCCGTTCCCGAAATAGTCTCCCTTCTCAAAACTACCGATCACAATGACTGGATTTCCAACTCGCAGCTGATTGAATTTCTTCATACTCCTCCTTCCCCAACTTCCCTTCTCAAAATCACCCGCCAATTGGGGTCCACTGAAAAAGCTTTACACTTTCTTGAATTCTTCAAGACTCATAGTTCGAGTTCATCATCTAACTCTTCTTCTCTTTCCTTCACATTTCAAGCTATTCTCGAACAAGCAATGCGTGAAGAAATATCTGACGTACCCCGTAAGCTTTTTCAACTGTTTTCCTTTGCTAAAGACCGAAAAATCCCTTTATCGATCAATGCTGTGACTCTCCTTATGCGATGCTTTGGGCGAGCCGAAATGCTCGAGGAATCGATATCTGTGTACAATGAGCTAGACTCGGATTCAAGAAATACAAATGTGGTTAATTTGTTGTTGAATTGTTTGTTTCGTGGAAGGAATATTGATGATGGGTTCAAGGTGCTCGACGAAATGCTTAAAAGGGATAGTGATTTTCCTCCGAACAATAGTACGCTGGATATTGTTCTGGATGCTATGTGGAAGAGAAATTGGGTGGGGAGAAGGATGAGTGTGGAGGAAATTTGTGGGCTTCTTGTGAGATTCTTCGAGCATGGTGTGTTCTTGGATGATGTGTGGTTTACTAAATTGATTACCAAGTTTTGTCGAAGTGGGAAGTGTGATAAGGCCTGGGACCTTTTGCATGATATGATGAAGTTGGGTGGTCAGGTGAAAGCTTCTTCATTCAATGCCCTTTTGAGCGGGTTAGGCCGGGAGCATGATTTTCAAAAGATGAATTTGCTTATGAATGAGATGAAGGAAAAGGAAGTTAACCCGGATGTTGTGACATTTGGGATTTTCATCAATCATTTATGCAAATGTTACAGGGTCGATGAGGCACTTCAGGTGTTTGAGAAGATGGGAGGGAGTGAAACTGATGGTGTTCTTGTTAAGCCAGACCTTGTTCTCTACAATACATTGATTGATGGACTTTGCAAGGTAGGGAAACAAGAAGATGGGTTAAAGTTGATGGAGAAGATGAGATTGGAGAATGGATATGTACCTAATACTATTACCTACAATTGCTTGATAGATGGTTTCTGCAAAGCAGGCGAGATTGAGAGGTCATTGGAGCTTTTTGACCAGATGAAAAAGGACAGGGTTGTGCCAAATGTCATAACTATGAATACTTTGCTCCATGGAATGTGTAAGTTCGGGAGAGTTAGCAGTGCTATGAGATTTTTTGCTGAGATGCAAGAGAAGGGTTTAAAGGGGGATGTGATCACCTACACCGTCCTCATTACCTCTTTTTGTAGTGTCAACAATATTGACAGAGCAATGAGTTTGTTCAATGAAATGTCAGAAAATAGGTGTCTCCCTGATGCCAAAGTATACTACAGTTTGATCATGGGCCTTTGCCAGGCTCGAAGAACAGATGACGCCTCCTGTATTGCTTCAAAGGCGAAAGAAGCTGGGATTGGCTTGGATGTTATCTGCTACAATGCTCTGATTGGGGCACTTTGTAGGAAAAATAAGATTGATGAAGCTCATAAAGCGCTTAAAGATATGGAAGAGGCAGGTATCAAACCTGACCGTTACACCTACAACACTTTGATATCATATTTCAGTGAGAAGGGGCAATTTACAACTGCCAGTAGAATCATGAAGAGGATGATTGATGATGGTTATTTGCCTAATGTTGTTACATATGGAGCATTAATTCATGCATATTGCTTAGCTGGAAATCTTGATGAAGCTATGAACATATTCCAGAATATGAGTTCCGCTATTAATGTGCCACCAAACACAGTCATATACAATATTTTGATTGACACTCTCTGCAAGAGCGACAAAGTAGAAGCTGCTATTTCTTTTTTGGGTGAAATGAAGGACAAAGGGGTAAGACCAAATACCAAAACATACAATGCCCTCTTTAAAGGTCTTCAGGAGAGGAATTGGGTGGAAAAGGCATTTGAAATAATGGACCAAATGACTGAAAATGCATGTAATCCTGACTACATTACCATGGAAGTCCTCACTCCATGGCTTTCTGACATTGGTGAAACAGAAAAGTTGCGAAGTTTTGTTGAAGGATACGAGGTTTCTACTTCAACTGCCTAATACTAACTGGAACTGAAGATACTTTCCTAATTCTGCTATGATGTTTACTGGGAATGTCGAGATTCTTTTGCAGTTAGTTGAGGTCCCATTTGGATAGTTTTCTCGACCTTTTGGCTAAGATCAAATGGAATGTGAGAGGTCTCATTTGGTCTTCAAGCTCTGTGCTGTCATTTGACATACCTGCATTGATGCATAAGTTGTTGTGTAGGTACACAAATCACGTTCTATGAAGACATCTCCATTCATTGCCCTTTTAATGAACTGATTATCATTTGGACACAACAAAATGATGTCACAAATTTGGTGGTGGTGCTGAAGTTTTGTATTTTCAAATTTCATCCAAGTTGTAGCTGGTGTAATTGCTGCCTGAAGCACCTTATGTTCTTGGATAATGATTTTATTGATATCTAAATCAAGATAAAGTTGAAATAAAGTTTATATGTGCTGATATTGTGCCAATTCTGTACTGAGCTTAACATTTTGGCTTTGGACGTATCTTAATGCTGTTCGTCTTTCCTATACTGATATTTGGTTATCTTGGTTTTCCTTTTGACAAGGAGTGAAAATGTGTTTGTCTTTTGATCTCCATGTATACACAGTTCTGAAATCCGGATTTCTGATGGTCTTCTGCTAATACATTAGTGTTCTTCGTGATTTGTATGAATTATGTCTATCTGTTGCTGCAGTTAGCTGTGTTTCTACTGAATCCAAATTTGGGTTTGATGAAAAGTTGTGTATTTGACAAGTGAAAGGTATAACGATCAGTGAAGTGGGATGAAAAAAAATGAAGATCAAAGTTGAAATCTCAATCGAGTCAAAAAAAGAAAAGCCAAGTGATTCGTTCCCATCTAAGTTTTAGCTGCCAAGAGTTACTCGAATATGTGCTGGTATACTTGTTGGAATAGTTAAGGCGTGCACAAGCTGACTAGCATTGTTCAAGTGAAATTTTGCCTCTTCTTAACTTGTTCCTTCTCTCTTTTTGTCCTTTTTGGGGGTTATTGTGGAGGTACTGCTCTAACATGTTGTTTATACTATTCCCCATATGCTAGAATGTATCTACTAGATTCCAATGCTCTTTTGGTGGGTGCTTCCCTTTTGAAAAGATATGTTTCGTCCTTTCATGCTCTTGTCCACTATGTTCTAGTTGTTGAGAGACTATAGAGGCCAATTACCCAAAGTTATAACCTAAAGTTTTCTAGTTGTTGAGAGACTATAGAGGCCAATTACCCAAAGCTATAACCTAAAGTTTTATGTCTAGTGAGATAATTATGTTATGTTTTTAACTCTGAACTTTTTTTCATAACGATTTGTTTTATTTATAGTCATAGAAGTTCCATAGTACTACAATTTTCAAAGATCTATCTTTCTTAAATTTTCTGCCTAATAAATGTGGAAACGTTAGTTGATACCAAGTGAGTACTTATTTCAATTGGCTCGACTTCCTTATAAGTAAATCAAATTTAAACTGATCAAGTCAATTATTTCAACTTTAAAAAAAATAAAAGTCAAAAAGATAAATATCGATCCAATAAATTACCTAACTTTGCACATTAGCAAGTTGTAAACTCAGTTGAAAGAATTGAATAAATATTGAAAAATTGAACTTCAACGCTTGAATTCTCACTTTGAATAGATAGAAGTTCCATTAAAACACGTCACATTCACTTTGTACAGTACCTAACTGGATATGAGTCTACAATCCTGCATTTTGAGATATCTAGGAGCTCTAGACAAAGATTTTTTATTTCTTTTTTCCGGAGTAAAATTAAAAATATTACTCCCTCCGTTGACTACAAGACTAAAGGATATTATGATACATTCTGCGTGTCTTTAATTTATGACCATGAAATTCAAAAATCGTTTTTTACTTTTTAAACGTCACATAAAATCAAATTAAAACAGAGGAAAATACATTAGAGTAATTTGCTCTAATTCAAAAACTCATTTTTCAAATTTCAAATCAAATTTATGTCCAAATACACCTACCTAATTCAATCGATAAGCAAAAATGGTGGTTGTTTGAGGTAAATTTGCCAGCAAATTTCCCAAGATTCCATTTGGGTAGGACTCAAAAATCACCAAACATAATTAGTAGCGCAAACACTCAAACACACTAACATGAAACAAGCACCACAAAAGGTATAGAAAAAGGTAACACTTGAAAAAACTTAAATCATTGATAATGATTACTAGTACTACCAATTAAAATTACAACATTTATCAACTAATGGAATTTTTTTACCTCTAATCTCCATGTACCTTATATAATCCAATATAATTAACCTACTAAACAAAGAACAATGGAATCTAACTCTTACTTTTTCCTTTTTCCTCTACTATGATTATGGAGAATGGAATTATACCTTACACGTACAAAAAGAGAACAAAAAAATTAAAATTTATATAAAAAAAAAATAATTTAAAAAAAGACATTGAGATTTCAAGATTCTCTCTTGCTTTCTATTTTCCTATATCTCTAACGGACAAAAAGATACTCTTACAAGTGAAAAAGAAAAGTGAATAAGAAGAAAAGCATCAATTTCCTCAACTTTTTTTCCGGCAAGTCAAACGCCGCCTGCGGCGGTGGTTGTGGCATTACTTGACATCCATGGAAGCTGCATAGACCCCGGAAAATTATCGGAAAAGCAATCTCCGGTTGCCTGAGCGGCGAGTTCATCTAACCCCTCAAAAAAATCATCATCTGCTGGCTCCATGTTATCTAATCCCATATTTGAACTACCAAATTCGTCATCGTCGTCTTCAAAAATGTCTTCTTTTTCATCCCTGCTGCTTTCTTGCTTCTCCGTCGCCGGAGAATGGCACGCCGGCGAAGATACCGGCGATGAGCTAGTGGGTTTGTTAGAGTCACTTACAGTACCAGCTTCGGAATTCGCCGGCTTCTGACGGGTACTTCCGGCGAGGGAATTCCGGTGAGTTGGCATAGGGTGATTGTGCTCTGCTGTGTAAGTGACAATGAACATATTCGGGTCGGATCTATTTCGCTCCACTTGTTTTCGGGCCAAACAACCCTTTGAGGTACTACACCTGTAATATCCCCTGTTTTTACCCAAAAGGAAGAAAACAGAGTATATCAGAAAAACTTAAATTACTACAAAAAAAGTAATTAAATTTGTTTAAGTTGTTTTAAACTAACTTTAAAATGTAATTAAAAGAGAGATTAAGGAATTTACCTTGGATATGGAGAGCCTTTGATGGGCTTTTGTCCATATTTTCTCCAAGACCACATGTCAGAAGATAAACCTTCAGCAGGTAGTTGACATACCTTCTTCAATTGGTTTTTTCTGAGAAAAATTAAGAAAAAATTATTCAAATGTGTGAAAATTTAAAAATATAAAAAATCAAGATATGGGTATTTGTAAAAGCAAACAAAGATCTAATCTTTCCATCAAGAAACTTCAAATATGTTAAGAAATAGTTAAAGTTACCTTCTTTTAGGTTTTGGGCTTTGAACATGTGAAGCACTAGTAGTTGTGGAACCATATACAGAGAGAGGAGACTGTTTGGGTTGTGTTAATCTTGTACTGTTTAGCTGATGAATATGTTGTTGTTGTTTTAGTGTTTGTTGGGGTGATAGATCTTGTAGTCCTCCAAGAACAGAGAGAGGTGAAATGGGTATATTATTATTAATTTGAGGAGAAAGAGGTATTTGTTGTGATTTAGGGAAGAAAGGCTTGTAAAGATTATGCAACTCTTCAAAATCACTTATGGGGTTATCAAATCTTGGCACAAATGGATCTTGAAAACTAAAAAAGTTGCCATCTTGTCTTGGTTGGAAGCTGCAACAAGAATTAGTGGTGGTGGCAGCGGTGGTGGAACTAGCGGCGCAGCCTCTGACCACCGCATGCAGATCCCAATCCTCTTCCATTTTGTTAATTTCTCTTTTTCTGGCTATGGCCTTGACTTTTTGGTTAGAGAGAGGAAATGCAGAGAGACAAAAGAAGGCGCTGACTTTTGGCTTAAGAGAGAGAGATAGAAAAGGGATCTGAGGAGAGGCATAAATGAGTGGAATACATTTATTATTTATAGAAAGAGATTGTGTGTGATTTGGCTGGTTTTCACTACATGTTTAGAGAGAGAAGGTGGGGGACAACAAATATTTTTCATTTTTGATTTCTAATTGTAAACATTGGACCTTTTCTTTTATGAGTTAATGAGTTTTACTTTTACCCATATTTAGTCCTCATATGTTCAACATTTGAGTTGTCAAAAAGTGAAATTTGTGTAATACATATAATTTCAAAATAAGGGTTAGGAGTGTATTAGCAAAAATACTGTTTTGTATATTAATAATATTTTATTTAGTATATTTTTAACCCTATTATGAATTAATATAGGTATTACTAATATCATACATTTGTAGGTATTAGACTATTAGTAATGCAGAGAGCTTTCATGCTTGCATGAGCATGGTTAAAAACCACATTATCCTCAAAATCTTTTTTACATAATTGTGAAAGGTGTTTTTGTAAAAAAAAAAAAATTAATATAATGTATGTTATTTTTAATACACCAAATCAAACGATGTATAAGAAATAATATATATGATTAGATAATACAAACATTATTAATATAATCTATTTAACATTATTCTTATATATTCTATCAAACGTCCTCTTAAAAGTATTAATTGTACTAACACAAGTATTATTGTAATACTAAATAAATAAAAGTAGACGGAGGAGTATCCAAATAAAATTATAATATTTGACTAAAAACAAAATTTATGAGAAACGGGAATATAAAATGAATAACCTAAAATATTTCATAGATAAAAATAAAATGTTTAAAATTGATTATTTTTAACCAATGAGTTATGGCACTTTTTTTTACAAGCTAAAAAGCAAAGTACATCCATAACTCGAAGGAGTATAATTTATGCAACATACCCCAAATTCTAATTTTAATCATAAACTAACTTGAAGGAGTATAATTTATGCAACATACCACAAATTATAATTTTAATCATAAACTAACTTGAAGGAGTATAATTTATGCAACATACCACAAATTATAATTTTAATCATAAAAGTTTATTCAGTTGAACCCTTTTTACTTTTTACATTACTATGCAACAAAAAAGAAATGTGGGGTGGAATTTTTCCAATAAGATGACAACAATGGTGTTTGCTTTATCTATTTCTCTTCTTTAACTTTTTCATAGTCAAGCCATAAAATTTCATCCACCTTTCACATAGGATAAGCAAAGCATTTGCTAGCTAACATGTCAACAACTTAACAATTGTTTAATAAAAGTGCTAAGACTTGGTTTGAGTAAGATTCTAAAAAGGAAAAAAGATAAGGATTTTATGGTTTGTTGGTTAGCACAACATATATAAATTTAAATTAATTTATTGTAGTGTGTTCAATTATTCAAAGGGACTTATCTTTTGTCCTCATCTTAATTTTTTTTTAAAAAAAATATGTTTTTTTTGTTGTTGGTGGTTTTGGAGGGGATTGACTTTTAATAATGTCAAAGGGCTATGGTGGTTTAGCAGATTGGAAAAGGTCCACGCGGTATGTGTTTACACTCTCTCACATCGAGTCTCGTGAGTGCGTGCACTTACCGACAAAAAAAGAGAGAAACGGTGTGCTTCTTCATGTGGAGTGTCCTTAATTTATTTTTATTTTGTTTTTATGTGTCCCTATTCGAAGTTGGAAACTTGGAATATGTACCAGAATTTAAGTTGTGTAAATTTTAACTCTAAATTTTAACTAAATATCTTAATTCTTAATAAAATATTTCAGTTAGACTTATTATTCTAATATTTTTTTTAAAGTGTGTGTTTTTATTCGTCTATTAGATAGTTAAGTTAATCATATAAAATATATCATATTATTTGTCACATGCATTAACATCAAGTAGAAAATACTTGAATTTTTTACGACTTATTGAGGCGAATGTGTATAATCTAAAAAATGGTTAACTTCACTATCTATAATACAAGAATGAGAACACGCCTAAACAAATTACACGTGAACTGAAAGTGTCTAGTTAAAATACTTTATTAGGAGTTGGGTCGTTCAATTGAAATAAGACTTAGTTTAAGTATCAAAAAAGAATATGTTACAGTTCAACAAGTGGTTATGTATTAAGCTATGAAATATATATAAATTAAATGCAAGGGTCTGTCAAAAATAGTTTATGTATCTTAAAATTGCATATGCATTACTCTCTCCAAATCTATTTACATCATTCGTTTTAATTTGTTTGTCTTATTTTACTTTTCACTCCGTAAAAGAATATTACTTTCCTTTTTTTTGACAACTCTTTAATTTCATTTTTCAAATGACATATTTAAAACTACATGATTAAAAGATATTTTAATATATTTTAGTTTTATTTTTTAAAACAGCAACTACTTGCTGATCAACGCCATAAATTGGAACGCGGGAAGTAATTAATGATTTGATTTGTCATTACATGGGACTTAACTCTAAGTAGAGAATATTTATAAACTTTAGACTGTTAAAGATTTACTTTTCTTTATTCCAATATTTCCATGTTGAATATTCTCCCATTTTATGAAATTGTGATTTCTTAATCTATTAGTATCCACTTGTGTTAATTTCCGCACCGTCTAAACAGTAAAACATCATATATAGTTTTATTGACATGTATCCCTTTTATTTTTATAATTTTAACTACTACTTCACTCGATCTCAATATATATGGTAATATTTCATTGGACAAAAAGTTTTGAATTTTGAAATCTTAAAGAAAACATACATTAATAAATATTGTATAACCATAAATTATTTTATTACCGATCAAATGAGAATTTTAAAATTAAATTATTTTTAAATATAAATTTTTATTATTCCTTTTTAATAGGTAAAAAAAAATGTCTGCTGCATAAATGTAAACAAATGAAATATATTTATAAGGAAAAATAAATTTGAAATGTAAGACGTCAAAATACGAGTAGGTGGTTGAAGTAAAACAAATTCACCTGGTGCATGTATTAAATCATACAATTAATCATCTCAAGGGAATTAGAAGTGTTTCAACTTAATGTGTGACTCTATTCTCAATCTATCGTTTAATTGCACACACTTAAAAAGTAATAAATAAAATAGTAATTTTACTATGTCACTCAAAATTATAATAAGTAATTTAAATACTGAAAAATAAATAGTACTTAATAATAAAAGTAAAAAAAGTTATAAAACAATAAATTTCTTAATTTTTAAAATTGAAACAAATAAATCTAGACATCTATTTTTGTATAGTGAACAAGTAAAAGTGGATGAAGGGAGTCTTAAGTCAATACTCCATTAGGAGTTAGGACTACTTTACTTGTCAGTTATATAAAAAATAAATGGTCCAAAATAATTATCATTTTCAAAAATAAGACATTATTGAATTATTATTCTCATTTTGTTCCCACTAATACTTACTCTATCCAACAATAGTTGTCCACTATTGACTTGACACATCTATTAAGAAACAATAATAATAATAATGGTAATATTACTATTTTATCCTTTAACTTTATTAAATTTAATACTTTGATAAATGTGTTAGATGATAAATAGTATTTAATAGATGGGGTAAAATAAATATAAAAGGTAAATTATCTCTTGATTTTCTAAACTGGACAAGTATTGTTGGACAACTATTTTTAATATAGTGGACAACTATTGTTGAACGGAGAGAGCAATTATTTTGAAAGTAATAAACAGTAATTAAATGACATAGAAAACCCAAGACAATTACAATTGTTTAGATTGACCTTCTTTTTATTTTTTAAGGGTGATTAAAGAAGAAATTTTTTAATTAAAACAATTATCATTTTATATGACTGAAAATATTAAATAAAAATATAATAATTTATACATTTTTTTTAAAGAAATTTATAATAAAATTTGAGAAATAAAGTAATCTGTTTGAAGTATGAGTTTAAGTTTTTTTTTTTTTAAAATATGGAAGAAAGAGTAATAAATATGAAAAATGGGGAAGGAAGAGGAACAAACTAGAAATTGGAAATTGACTTTTATTGAAGTGGAGAATCAATGTTACAACTTACAAGCACCTCTGACCTTTCACCGTCTAGAGAAGTAAGGGCTTTATTCAACCAAAAAGAAAAAAAAGTAAAAAGTAAGGGCTCTTTTAAGTCCTAAGGAGTAGTTTAGTAAGCAGCATAAGGTAGATATTTATGGTGATAGAGTAGTAACGGGTAAGTATTTTTTATTGAGAAAAGACATAAAGTCACTATTGAAGTTGTCCCGAATTTTTAAAAAAACATCTTAATTTTGCAATCGTTTTATTACCTCACTAAACAATTATGAACTGATATTATTATATCATTTTTCAATCAGTTCCAGATTTTAAAAAACAAGTGTGTTCACACACCAATCATTACATGACACGTTTTAATTTAATTAAAAATATAATATATATTTTTTTCATTTTAAGTTTTTTCTTTATTTCTCTCTTAAATTTTGACTTATTTTAATTTTGATTTCATCTTAAATTTCAATTCATCTTCCACCCCCACTTTCAAATTGATCCATCCCTCCATTTTCTTTCTTTTTCTTCACCTCCACCCTCACCCCACCCCTCACGTCAAGTTGATCCCCTCTCCCCTTTTTTTCTTTTCTTTTTTTTCTTCTTCTTCTCCAATCAAATTCTTTATTTCAGTAATTTTTTTATACTATTTTCTAGATTTTATTGAATTATTGATAACAAAACTAATTATTTTTCTAAGAAAATTTAAAATTTTGAAGGTATCATCAATTACTTCTTTTCAAATAACTTCAAAATTAGAAATGATAATTTTAAAAGAATCAATGAATTCCTCGAAAATTGAAAGAACTTGATTGAAATCGGATAAAAAAAAACTATATGATACCTCACAATCATCTTGAAATCTAATTGGTTTATCAAATTGTTCGAAATGTAAGAAAATATTTAGATAAAGTTTTAAAATTAAAGAGAGTAAAACTAACAGTGCATACACTCTCTATGTAAGGTGGACAAAAAATTATGTAATAATATCAGTTCAAGATTGTTTAGTGGAATAATAGGACGCCCGCATAGTTAAAGTATTTTTTTGAAAATTCGGGATAAGTTCAGGTGTCACTTTATGTCTTTTCTCTTTTTTATTCTTAATTAAAAGTTTCGAGATTCTTAGGACACGAAATCATTCAATATGAATATCGGATATTGAATCGAAAATCAAAACAAAAATAAGGTGGATATTTATAATTAAATATGCGATAAAATATATATTATATTTAATTGATGATATTATATTTTATTATGTTTAATTTGAAATTAGTTTATCTTATTTTTCAGTTTAAAATAACTTAGTCTAAGAATTATAATTTGAAGACCATATATTACAGTAAGTTTGTCCCACAAACCAAATGACCCGTACTGCTTTGACAATTTGAAACAAGATAGTATTCCCTTCGATTAAAAATACATAAAATTTTGGTGTATAACATATTTTTTTAGAAAGTTAATTAATAATTATTAATTATTAATCAATAAGTAATTTATCAATATAATTCTTTTACTTTTTCCCAAACTCTTCTTTAAAATAGAGATAGTTGAAAATCCTATTAAAGAGAATGATAACTTTTTTTAAAACAATTAATATAGTTTTGGCTTGAAAAAATATTTTGGATCTTAAAAAATTAATAAAAAATTATTTATTTTGAACAGAAAATAGTACTCCCTCCCTAATTACTTGTCCACTTTTGAATTGACACACCTCTTAAGAAAACAATTATTGACATAGTGAGTTTATCATTTTATCCCTATTAATTGTGAAGTGGATGAATTAAAAACTTAAAATTTTCAAAAAGTTCTACATTTTTAAAGTAATTAATTGAGGGTATAATAGGTAAAAAAAAATTGTTCTTTCTTGATTTGTCAAAATAGACAAGTAATTAGGGACAATTAAAAAATGAAAAGTGAACAAATAATTAGGAGTACGTGCTAAAGTGGCATGACTCCTGTTCATATCGTTCGGCCCACCTCTCTTTGCTAAAGACCACTTCACAGGGGAAAAAAAAGATACTTAAAAAAATCGTTTATTTTGTAAATAATATGAGTTTGATAAATATTAATAGTTTTACTTTATTTTTAAAATTTTATTAAGTATATACAACGGTTAAATTTAGAATTAAGTTACTAATACTTGACATCTCTATATATCTTATAATTTAGAACAAGGGGCAAATTTTTTAGTTTATATTATAAATAAAATAGCTCCTTGAATATGCACAAAAATTAAATTGATTAGAATTCAGTTACTAATATTTAATATAACTATCATAAAATATAGAATATATAAAGTTCGTCTCTAACTCTGTAAATTAGAACTGAAGGGGTCGTTTGGTGTTTGGTTAGAAAGTCTAGAATAACTTATTCTGAGATTAATAAATAACTTATCCTGAGATTAACAATAATTCTATCATAATTTGTTATGGAATAAACTTATTAAATTACAAAACAACCCTTCAAACTCTTTAATTATGAACTTCCATCGAAAGCGCACTATTGATTTTAGTATTGGCAATATTTTGCTGAATTTGTTTGGAGGCTTAAAATATGGAGCTATTGAAGTAAAATGTTGTGCGTATTATATGTTGGGCATATTATATGTTGCATTCGAAGCCAAATGACTGTTGTGTTGGAGAAAATTTGAGGTTGATCAACTGTTGCACTTTTTATGCGTTTTGAGTCAATTTGTGGCTGCATTTTAAGCCTTTTTTATTTATTTCCATATTGGAGATCGAGTAAATTCGAATTCGCTTCGAGAAGGCCTGTATTGGGATAAAGCGCTCCCTAATAAAGGCGACTCCGAATTTAATGCAAATTGCTATACTGCTTGTCATTTTTCTAGGCCGAACTCTGCTACATTTATGATCATTTGCGACTAAATTTTGCGTTGCTTTATTTTTTATACACAATTTTATAGTAAATGTGATGTGTAAAAGAGTTTTCTGATCACACCATATATTTTCTTTGGCGTGGAGTATTGAAACCTCCAAAGTTGCACATAATTGAACACAAAGAAAATCCATGGGAATTGATACATAAAAATAATTAAGCTAAATAAGGTGGAAGTTTTGTTTTTAAGAATGAAAAACTAAAACTCTACTAAAAATAATATATACAAAAAGCTAAATAAGAGAGTATTTTTGTAATCAATCCACTTATTTTGGGAAGTATGCAATTGTTATTATTTTTAGTAGAACAAACCAAACAATCAATAAAAAACAATGTCAGGATAACTAATCCCAGAATAACAAATTTCATCATAATTTACTCCAGTTTAACTTGTATTCAAACCAAACAATGCTAATAGTTTAAATTAAAACTCCACTCCCTGGATGAAGGCTTCACTTGCTAATGTCATATTCGGTAAAAGCAAATCTTTTCTTTTTTTAACCCAATGTTTATTCAATTCTTTTGTTGAACTTTTTCTACTTTATTTACCCTAATTTTACTCCTTTGTTTTTTCTTCTAATTTGTTGGTTTGACCTTAAGATTGTATCAGCTTACTTTTATTCCTTTGGTCGCTAAATAATTGTCATTTTTTTATAGTTAATTTGGTTGATTTTCAATGCTAAATTAGATTAAGTCAATCCAATATATTAAAATTTAAATATTCAAAAACTATACAAAAGATTTTACAAGTTGAGATTTTCCTCATACTAATACAGAGAAAAATATATCATAAAATCTTTTTCAACTCAAAAATACAATAACTCTTGAAAAGTAAAACGTGTAAATATTTTGGGGCAGAAAAAGTATAAATTACATGCCCCATGCAATTGGATGTTTTTCCGATATCGCATTATCAAAAAGGTGTTACGAGTTCCACCTTAAAAAGAGAATCAAGTCCTCAAAATCATTTTTTTATTAATATTTGCATGAAATAATTTATAAAAGTAGAAAATACTGGATTTTATTAATTAGGGGAAAATAAAGAAAATTGTATAGATCAGGAATTGAATCATGATTAAATAATTTCAATTATAACACATTATACAGAATATATAACCCAATATAAGAGAGAATGTATAAGTTCTCCAAAACAAATACTTTATACGAAGAATAAAATCCAATATCTTAAAATTTGATACTTAAACTTTTGCCACTTTACACTAACATTTATATATACAATAAAAAATACAAGTAAAAGAGAAAAGGAACTATGCGTGGACAAAATAACTAATAATACGCAATGGGAAAAAATATGACAAAACTTAAACAATTTGATTTTCCTAGTTGCCTTTTTAGCCCATTTAAAAAAAGAGTGCGTCTTTTCTTTTTTATCAATTTTTAATTTTTAACTTTCCACACGATATATTTAAGATCAAAACATTACTTTTTGATACATTTAATATATATTTTTAATTTAAAATTACTAGATTCAATTTTTAAAATATTTTGTTAGATTACATATCAAATGAAAAATAGACCAAATAAATTAAAACAAAGAAAGTTTGACTTGTGAAAATTCAACATTTTTTTTCCAACAGTACTACACTTGATTTCTAGTGACTTGCGTACGTAGTTTGTGGGGTGTGGGGGGGGGGGGGGGGCTAT